>JAQQSW010019380.1:0-11058 GCA_028646575.1 Pseudocheirus occidentalis
TATATATTTCTCCTGATTTATGGTGCTGTTAAACAAAACACAACTGCCTTACTTGCATTTTTACTATTACCTTTCTTAAGATCATAAAGGCCATGTGTGCTTCTTTGGATTTAGCAGAGAAATAATACATTCTAAGCAAAAATATCATTTTAATAATTTTATCTTTTTTTACATATCTGAGTATGTGTATATATGAGTACATAGAGGGCACAGGATCAATTGAATAGGAAGGGACAACACTCTAAAAGGAGAAACTCTGAGGTGGGAGAGGACTGGAATGAGAGGAGGCAGGGAGAAACAGAATGGGGTTAATCATCTCATATAGAAGAGGCAAGGGATAATTGTTACAATGGAGGGCAAGAACAGGAAGGCAAAAGGGAAAAGGTCAACCTTACTCTCATTGAATTTTGTTTAGGGAAGGAATGACATAAACTCTAAACTGGGTATCTTGCCACACAGGAGAGTAGTGGGGATGGGTATGAGAGGTAGGATGACAGAGGGGAGGGAAAGATGGGGGTAGGGTTGCTGGAAGTAGACACTTCTGTAAAGGGACAGGGACAGGAGCAGGGTAGAGAATAGAACAAGAGGGGGAGTGGGATAGGAAGGAGGGAAATATAATCAGTCTCTCATAATATGCTCACTGTGGAGATGTTCTGTGTAATTACACATGTACAGCCTGTATTTAATTGCTTGTCCTTCCAGTGGGGGTGGGTGATGGGGGAAGAAGGGAAAGAATCTAAAATTTAAAGTTCTATAATTAAATGTTAAAATATATATGTATAAATGTGTGTGTATGCGTGTGTATATATATATATATAAAATTGTTAACTACATCCAACTGGGAATTAAGTTATACAGGCACTGTGATAGGGAGATTCATTCTGCCCTAATGGAAAATCAGAGAGGTGAGGGGGAGGACATAGGAGAAAGCAGATTGGGGAAGGGGTTATACAGTGCAATGGCTGTTTTAAAGTGTTGGGTAGGGTAAAGATGGGGAGAAAATATGTAACTCAAAATCTCGTGGAAAGGAATGATGTAAATAAGAAAATAAATACATTTATTTATTTCTTAAAAAAAGAAAGTCCATAATTCTTAAATTTTGCTCTGGATCCAATTTTCCACATTACTCATACTTGATTATACTTACCTTTTCAGATTTTGCTGCCACTTTTTAAATAATTTTTTTTTGCTTTGTTAATAAAGATTTTAGTTTTCTCTCCTGTATTTTCCAATGTATCCACTGATATGCTAAGATTTTCCATTGTCCCTTTCAAGTGCTTACTTTTCCTTTTGAATATTTGATGAAGAGCTCAAATTTCACACCTCATCTTGTTATTTTTTTGAACTTTCTAAAGACTATAAGACTTTTATAATTGTTGTCCTCTAAAAATAAAGTATAACATAGTTCTTTTAGAGTATTATATTAGGACCCAATTATCCCATAATATTTCTTAATTATAGTAAAAAAAAAATCTTTCCTTGTTCATTTTCTTTCTCTTTGCTGCTTCTCCGCCTGCCACCGCCACCCCCTCCACCATACATTATTTACTTATGTTGGTTTATTCATCTGCAAATATGTCCACAGCTCTGCTCACACAAGACCAGAAAACTGGCTCAAAAGTGATCATTAGTTCTTTTACTAAGTATTTACATTCATCAGTTGAATACTTACATCCTAGAATTTTCACTGAGATCAATTTCTACTCTATATAGTTTACAAAATCTACCCATTATAATCTCTTTTTAGAAAAATCAAGATGTTTCCTCATCTTCAGTCTTACAAGACTTCTTTATATCTGCCAAGTGTTCTCACAAATCACTGTCTCCTGTTCAGTGATCAGATCTGTATATTCTTTCCACATACTGAGATGCAATTCATCTAAGCCAAGACAAATTCATTTAGAACAGTTATATATTGTCTTCACTAGCTTATCTTCAGTTTCAATATTCTTTTAATAATTTTTGTTTCATATTTTCCAGTCTTAAGATTATTCCCTCTCATATAAAAACTGAAGAAAAATGGAATCTCTACTTTTTATATGAGTCGTATTCTACTAACCATACTCAGGAACAGACCTGCTCTTTATTGTTATTTTCTCTTGACTCTTTATAGGACTTAAAAAAATTCCCCACTAACATTTAGCAGTCATTACAAATATCAGATCAAACTTAGCCTGACCTTCCTGACATCATTCTTATAGGACTTCACCATCCTTTTGTGTTCATAGGGGCTTACTTAAAACCTTCTCCCAACATTTTGTCAATCTGACCTCATTACGTAAAACTTTCTTGAAATTTTTACTTTTTCAGAATAGTGGGAAATTGAAATATGTTTACTTTCGATTTTTTTAAATTACCCTTTCTTCCTAAAGCCTATATCATACATCAGGCCTCGTGCTGTATTCCCTTCTGGAGTTTCATGTATTCTATGATTATACTTTTTCTAAGGGTTCTTTCAACAACACAGCCATTATATTTATTACTTCCTCTCTTCTCTGACAAACTTGCTTATTTGTGAATCAAACAAAAATATATCCAATTTTCTGCTTTACCAAAGTGATATCACCAGCATTTGTTCCAATCTTCAAAGTCATTCATCACAAATACATTTAGACCCATGAGAAATTTATAATCTAGAACAGGGTTGGAGAACTTATGACCGCAAGGCCACATATGGCCTTCTATGTCTTTTGTTGTGGCCTTTTGACTGAGTCCAAGTTTTACAGAACAAATACTTTTATTAAAGGAATTTGTTCTGTGACATTTGGATTCAGTCAAAGGGCTGCACATGAGGACCTAGAGGGTTTAAGTGGCCTCAATGCTCTAGGTTTCCGACCACTGATTCTGGAGTATTAATTAATCATTTTTTCTCTCCATCTGTCTGTGTGTTCTCTAGTATACCTCTTGCAATCATATCACTTCTATTTCTTCCTTCTTTTACTCCAAATGAAACACTTTCCCCCATGTTTTCTTCTTCAGGCTAACTAAATTCTCTACATTTCTATATTTTAATATGAATATAATTCTATCATTTTAATTAAACTGCTCCTAAAATAGATCTTTCAATTGTCTTATTCACCTCTGCATCCCATCCCATCACAATAATACTTATAAAAATGCATTTGCCATTTTGAGTTAAAATTTCAAATTTACTTGTTTATTCATCCTTTTCACTTTGTTATATCAGAGACCAGTAGTAGCATTTTTGGCACCCTTCTAAGTTATTTTTCCTGTTGAATTTTCAATTACCTCCATTGCTACTAAAATACTTCTGTATTTTACTTGCTTTTCTCATAATATATCATGTAATAACTATCTGTGCACTCTTTTGCCTATTTCTCTATTTTTAGGTTATAAATTCAGCTTAGCAAATTTTGGTTCTGAATTCTTATTAGAGTAAATCCCTCACAGTTCCGAAATCTATTTAGTTTTTCCTCTGACATCTTCATAGGTAGATGTTACTTTCTCCATCTGACATTCCTTCCCAAGTCTTAACACTTAGTTTCTGTTCCAGAACTTCAGCATCTCTAGAAAATTTTTCCATATTTCTTCCAGGATATCATTAATTCCCACGTGAATCACTAAAAGACAGTTTGAGGTCCTGGAAGTCTGTAGAGTACATCTCGGTACCAGGCAGGCATTCAACTTCTTGACTGCCTTGGTCAGATTAATATAAAGTCACCACCATATTGACCACAAGTACCCATTTCTTCTCGAGGTAGCAGATTTCCTGAGCATTATGTCAGTCAATAAACAAACATTTATTAAGTACCATATTTGAGGCATTGTGCTACGCACTATGTATACAGATATGAAAAGAAAGGTAGTCTCTGCCTTTATTACAATCTAATAAAGGATGACAGTGAACAAAAGGAAGCTGAAGGGTTAGGGGTAAGAGACCATTTGGAGAAGAAAGTACCAGTGATATCTGGGCATGGTAGAAGACAGTTTTTTTTTTCTTAAGGACCACTCCTTAAATCCAAAGCACTCTGACTCTCACTGATTACCAACAATAGGTCCCAGGCCACATTCCACTATCCATATTAGTCAATGATGGTCAAGGTATATACACATGAGTTTGTTGTTGTTATCTGCAATCATTTTCATCATGTTTGACACTTCATGACTCCATTCGTAATTTTTTTCACAAAGATACTGGAGTTATTTGTCATTTCCTTCTTCAGCTTATTTTTCAGATGAGGAAACTGAGGCAAAAAGAGAAGTGACTTGCCCAGGTTCATCTTGACTGGACTCAGGTCATCTTGAGTTCAGACTCAGTATTCTAAGCACTATCCACCTAGCTGCCCATATACATGAATACACATATATGTACAATATATTAATATATGCTACACAATACATATATTAAATTGTATATTTAATGTGTATATATGTGAAATACCCATATGTATAAGCATATCTACCATAAACAACTAAATCAAAAACACATGTATATGTCAATTTACACACACACACACACACACACACACATATATATATGAATATTTACATAGATAGGTTGTACACTAAGAGTTTTTGGACACAATGCCTGTCAATAGGTACACATATTTGCTTACATACAAGACAATATATACACATATATTCAATGTACCTTGGATAAAAAATAAAAACACTAGAAGTTGGGAGGAGGGTCAGCTCTGAAATGAACTTTATAAATCATCTAGTGTAACCCTACATTTGAGAAATGTGGAAACTGATGCTTCCTCAAAAGCCCAAAGGACTGCCTATCTATTACTGAGTCATGACCAAAATAGATCATCTGGAAGAAGGGAACTTGTTTCAGTCTGAGGCTAAATTGCTACATTTATGAGGTTTAGTAAAAAAAAACACATAGTTCATTAGTAGCTAGAACTAGAATGCAGGTCTCCTGAATCCCAGGTTCATACATATGTCAACATGAATAGGATCACAATGACAAACTCCAAAATCTAAGACTCCTTATACAAAACTGATCACTGATTGGGCACAAATTGGAAATCATACTTTGTTTTAAAGAAAAAAAGAAAAGAAAACATTCTTTGCTTCTTCAAATGTTCAATTCTTCTTCTAGGAAAAATCCATATATCAACCAGTATTGAATAACATGGATAGATGGACCATCCTTACAGCAAAAAATGATTTTGGCCATTTCAGGAATCACAGAGTAACAAGAACAGAGATTTACAGTCTCTGCCTGCTCACAAACCCCCTTTGTTTCCATTTCCTATAGATTGGAGGTAATATCAACTCAAAGAGTTATTGTAAGCAATAATAAGAACTGGAAATGATTCATTTTACAATCATAAATGATAGATAGAAATGATGGTGCATGCCACAAAGTTGGAGAAGTGATATTATCTCTGTTTTTCCTTGCCATTCATTTAGAAGGCATGTAAAGCAAATCAAAAAGTTTGGTTTTTCATGAAGACAAGAAATTAAAATGTTGAATTGGGCACTCTATTCTTGTTTTGCATGAAGTTCTGCTGAGGAAGAAAACATCACACTAGATGACATTTATTATTCTAATTTATAACAGAGTCAGATCATAAATTAAAATGTTTCTATTGCCCCAAAGCATCCAAATATATGTGCACAACAGATCCATCACCCATTATGAGAGGAAGTTTTAAAGCCATGCATGAGCAGCCTTCCAAAGGACAACTGTTGTGAATAGTTTCGAGATTTTGATTATATAGTATAGTGAACACTCTATTTATTGACTAAGAAATCATAGCAAAACATTCATAGTAAATCAAGGTACAGCATTCACAATGTTTCAACTTATTGCAGAAAATAAAAATATAGCATTTACCATGTCACAACTCAACAACTCATCACTAAAATGGCCACATACTTTTCATCACAGTGGTGGCAGTTTTTAACAAAGTACAATCATTTAGTCAATCAAACATTTAGTAACACAATCATCCAATCATCCTTAAGGAGGCTTGACTCCTTAAGGGACACAAAATTTAAAAGTCAAAGTACTCCTCCCATAGGTCACAGAAAATCATAATCTTCTTAGTCAGTACACGGTATCCAAGTAAACACTTCTTTCAGATTGACTCAAGGGTGGTTCTCAGCTTCCCTGATTCCCCTTCCATTGTCCCAGATCCTACCTGAATTCACCAAATTGTCACCTGGGTTCAAAGCCATACACCTCCCAGCTCCTTGTACAGCTCTCCATGCAGTTTCTGTTCCACACTGAAACTCACAGTGCCGACTACACCTTAAAGCCTTCACCAACTCTATTCCTGGGAAGTAAAGGCTTAACAAAGCCACAGACAAAGTACCAACACCACAGTTATGCTTCCTCAGTCTTCAGTAGCTCCAGGTGGCTCTTGGGAATCCTGCTCAGCCTTAGCAGATGCAGCTGACTATTAGAAATCCTCATCAGCCTCAGCTGGTCCTCAGAAGAAGCTCTGCCACCACAGGTTAGCAGGAAATTCTGTATTTCCCATATGGGGTTTTAACATATGTACAGTATTATGCCTCTCTGTTCAGTCCCTTCCTGTTACATCCACAAGGGGGTTCATAACTTCTGTTTCTTTAAGAGAGACTTAATTTGAAACTACTTGCTAAGTACCTGTCAACTTAGCAATACAAAGGGAACTTCAAATTTCATTACCATTACATAACTTCTACTTAAAATAGCTCTTGGAAAACTTTTCTAATTTATCTTATAAAAAGGTTGGTCTGTAATGACAGCATCTATTTTTGCAATGTACTATGTACATTTTTTAGCATACTATGAAGGTATTACTATCATCTAACCATTTGGACTCAAAAATTTAGAATAATTTTCTATATAAGAATATGGTAAAGGGGAAAGGGTCGAGATTTGAACTCAAGATAAAGATTCAAGTCCCATTCCCAACACTCATTATTAGCTTTGTTATCATGGAGAAATAACTTAATCCCTCTATTTTATTAGCTACAAAATAAATATAATAATATTTAGATTACATAGGGTTGCTATAGGAAAGTATTTTATTTTAAGTAAAAGGCTGTACAAATGTGATTATATGATCAAGAGTATGATTATGCCCTTTCTCTTCCTCTCCTAAATTCAATCCACTAACAAAAGTTATTAATTTTTTATTTTATGCATTTGTATATTCCTACAGCTACAGTTAATAAAGGACTATATTGGTTTCTTTTCTTCCAGCTTTCCTTTCATTATTTTATTTCCTTTAAAATGATCTGGTCCTGAAGATGGCGGTGTAGAAGCAGCAAGGTTCCACAGTCCCCACACAACCAACCAAAATACCCATAAAATATGATTCTCAACAAAGACAGGACTCTCAAACTCACAAAAATACAGAAAACACATCTCTCGCTGAAGGCAGCGTGGCAGGACGGGCTCATCACAGCAAGACAGGGGCCAAGGCCAGCTGAGCCTGAAATGGAAACGCGGCCAGGCCCCAGGACTGTCAGAGGAGCCGAGCCGTGCCACAACCAGTCTAAAAGAGAGAAGATCTACAACACTTGAAGCGACTCCACTTCTACCAAGGAGTGAAAAACAAGAACTAAAGAAGGCAGCCTGGCAGCAGGGGCTGATCCCGCAGGCCAGGCAGGCCGGGACCAGAGACCAGCCCAGCCCAAAACCAAAACCGTGGCCAGGCCTCAAGGTGGTCAGGAGGATACAAGCCTCCCAAGCCGCAGCATGAGTCTACCCCAGGGAGCAGATCTACAACACCTGGAGGGAATTTCACATCTAGCAAGCCAGAATTACAGAAGGTCAGTGAAAGTGAAACTTTGAAACATAATTTGGGGGAGGGAAAGCAGTTTGGCCAACATGTCCCCAGGGCAAAGAAGCAGTGTTCCGGGAAGGGCAGAAACTGCTGTAACCCGCAGCTGCCCCCACTGGGCTGCTTCAGAGCCCCAGGCCTGCAGACCTTGTAGGGGGGGCTGAGTTGAATAATCAGGGCCAAGTGCTCTTGTGTTGAGCGGCCTGGATCCGGATCGTGGTCTTGGGTGGTGGTCATGGAGTATGCTTTCAGCAAGGCAAAGCTGGGGGGACTTGCAACACCCCCCCAAGAGCTCCAGAAGCTGGGAAAACCCCAGTGATTTGGAACCGAGCTTCCCCCACAGGAAGCAGAGTTTCACAGAGCTAAAAAAAAACAAAACAAAACAACAACCAATTAATTGACTCACCAACATAAGAAAAAGGAAGCAAAATATGAACATCAATGAAAACATCAAAAACATCCACAACCTGTATTGAATTGATTGTCCTTCCAGTGGGGGTGGGTGACAAGGGAGGAATTCAAAGAATCTAGAATCCTATTTTGTGGACAAAAAGGATGAAAGCATGGAACAGGACAAAGACAACCCAGTCAGAACTCCCACATCAAATGCTTCCAAGACATTTGAAGAATGCGTAGAAGCTATATATCAACTGAAAAAAGACTTTGAAAAGCAAATAGGAGGAGTGGAGGAAAAATTGGGAAGAGAAATTAGAATGATGCAAGAAAATCATGAAAAGAAACTCAACAACTTGACTGAAGAAAACAACACTTTAAAGAAGAGATAAACTCAATTGGCAAAAGAGGCCCAGAAAGCCAATGAGGAGAAGAATGTCTTACAAAGGCGAATTTGCCAGATGAAAAAAGAATCTCAAAAGCATTCTGAAGAGAATAATTCCTTCAAAATTAGAGTGGAGCAAGTAGAAGCTAATAACTTTATGATAAACCAAGATACTATTAAATAGTTACAAACAAATGAAAAAATAGAAAGGAATGTGAAATATCTCTTTGAAAAAACCACTGACCTAGAAAATAGATCCAGGAAAGACAATTTGAAAATTATTTGTCTACCTTAAACCCATGAACAAAAAAACGAACTTGGAAAGCATCCTTCAAGAAATCCTCAAAGAAAATTGCACTGATGTTTTAGAGTCAGAGGAGTAAATAGAACTTGAAAGAATTCACCAATCACTTCTTCAAAAAGATCCCCAAAAGAAAACTCCTAGAAATGTTATTGCCAGGTTCCAGAATATCCAGTTAAAGGAGAAAATATTACAGGCCTCCAAGAGAAAACCTTTTGAATACTGCGGAAACACTATCAGGATAACCCAGGATCTGGCAGCTTCTACACTGAGGGATCACAGGGCCTGGAATGTGATATTTCAAAGATTAAGGGAACTGGGATTAAAACCAAAAATCAAATACCCAGCAAAACTGAGCATATTATTCAAGGGGACAATACGATCATTCAGTGAGGTGGAGAACTTTCAAGCATTCTTATAGAAAATTTGACAATCAAACACAAGAAGAATGAGAAGGTAAACATGGGAAAGAAATCATAAGGAACTTGTCAAATTTGAATTATCTACATGCCAATATGGAAAAACGATAATGGTAACTTGTGAAACTTTTCTTAGCATGAGCATAGGTGAAGGTGTACATACGCACACACACATACACACATATATATGTATACTTACACATATGTCCATATAGGAGGCTATATATGCTTATGAATACATATCTGAGCATCTGTGTATATGTGCACATAGAGGGTATAGGATGAATTGAATATGAAGGGATGATACTTTAAAAGACGAAATTCTGAGGTAGGAGAGAACTAGAATGAGAGGTGACAGGGAGAGACAAAATGGGGTTAATCATCCCATAGAGAAGAGGCAAGGGATAACTGTTACAAATTTATTTTCAATTACTGTCATTTAATTTGGCTTAGGGAAAAAATACCATAAACTCTAAACTGGGCATCATACCACACAGGAGAGTAGGGGGCATGGGGATGAGAGGGGGAATGATGGAGGGGAGGGCAGGGTCTGGGAGAGGGATGCTGGAAGCACACACTTCGGTAAAAGGAGAAGGACAGGGTAGAGAACAGAACAAAGGGGGGAGGGATAGGAAGGAGAGACAAATTATCACTGTCATAATATGTTCACTATGAAGATGTCCTGTATAATCACACATCCACAACCTGTATTGAATTGATTGTCCTTCCAGTGGGGGTGGGTGACAAGGGAGGAATTCAAAGAATCTAGAATTTAAAGCTCTGCAATACCTGCAACTAGGAATTAAAATATACAGGGGCTGGGATAGGGAGACCCTCCCTGCCCAACCAGAATGTAAGAGAGCAGAGCAGGGGAGGGGCTTTAAAGTAGGATTGCTGTTTTAGGGTTGGGGCAGGGGAAAGACAGGGAGAAAATTTTTAAGTCAAAAATGTCATGAAAATGAATGATATAAACAAGAAAACAAATTTAAAAATATATACAATTGATAAAAAAGAAAAAGAAAATTGAATGGAGATAATACCTTCTTCTCAATGGTACATGGCACCTACACAAATATTGACCATGTACTAAGGGATAAAAACCTCAAAATCCAATTTTAAAAGGCAGAAACATTAAATGTATCCCCCTTAGATAATGATGCAATAAAATTATATGTAATGAAAGGACATGGAGGGGGCAGAGCCAAGATGGCAGTGTAGAAGCAGCAAAGCACCACAGCTCCCACACAAACATGCTAAAGAACTCATAAAATGGGACTCTAACAGATCTTCAAGCTCAAAAACGCTCCAAAAGACACAAAGCACATCTGTTCCTACAGGAAGCACAGCAGGTGGGGTTCTTCGCAGAAGTCTGGGAGTCGCGGCCAAAACGGGGCCAGCTCAAGCCCTGGGGCATCGGGCGGGGAGCCGCATCTATAGGAGAGCAGATCAGCTGCACTGGAGGCACAGTTACCACATTTATCAGGCCAGTTGACAAAAAGGCTAAGAGAAAAATCAGTGGATTTTGCTAACTGGGGAGGAGAAGAGCGGATCTGGCCAAACTGCTACCAGGGCAAGGAAGCAGTGGGAGGCAGCTGTAGCAGAAGGAACAGAGCAGCAGTGGCTTCCACTGGGCTGCTTCAGAGCCCTCGGCCTGCAGATAGCAAGGGGGGCTGACGCGATCCATCAGGACCAAGGGCTCTTGCGCTAAGCGGCCTGGACCTGGATTGTGGTCTTGAGTGGTGGTCCTGGGGTGCGCTTTCAGTGAGCCAAAGCTGGGGGGGCTGCAGCACCCCACTAAGAGCTCTGGCA
>JAQQSW010019381.1:0-11058 GCA_028646575.1 Pseudocheirus occidentalis
CCGAAGGCTCTTCTCCTTGATTTGACCCAGGTACATCACACAGTCCCTTCTATTCCCCTGTACTCCTGCCCCTTTCACCCCCCTCCACTCCCTACACTCCTATTTTGTAATGTAGTATCACAAAAACCATTGATTCACCTTTAGGCAAGGTATCTCCAGGTTCTGACTTTAATGTTCCAGACCTTCCTCATTATTGTTACCTCCACCAACTTCTGATTTTGTTCTCTGAATCCTTGCGTACATTAAGGAAAAAAAAAGCCTCTCATTAGTCTCTGCTGTCACTCTGTTACCATTACCGTCTTCTTATGTTGTGTTCATTCCTCCTTTCTGAATTTCCGTTGCCTGGGATATCTGAGAAGCAAAAAACACTCTTAATTTCTGTTTTCTTTCTAAGAATATTTCAAACACCTATGTATTATTGAACATCCATCTTTTTTTTTCTTTTTTCATTTATGATTAAGCTTAGATTTGCAGAGTATGTCATGTTGGGTTGCATCCTGAGCTTCCCAGCTCTTCAGAATACATTATTCCATTCCCTTCTTAATTGTCTTGAGTGTACAGAATAGTCTTGTATTATTTGAATTTTCTTTCATTTGCATTTGGAAGTCTTTCTCTTGATTGCTTTCAGGGCTTGTTTCAAAATTTAATTGCTAAATTTAACCACTATGTATCTTGTTGTTGGTTTTTTTTTCTTAAGGCAATCTATGAATTATTTCAATTGGCATTTCATTTTCTATGCTCGGAAGTGCTGGGCAGTTTTCTTATATTATTTCTTGCATTATGTTGTTCAGACTTTTTGATTTATTACATACTTCTGGGAGACCTATAATCCTTAGGCTGTCTCTGCAACCTCTATGTGTTGTTTTCAAAGTCAATATGTTTTAATTGGACAAAGAGCATATTTTCTTTTAATGTTATTGTTTTCTTTCTTTTCTTCTTCTAGATTGTTCTTCACTTCTGTGTATTTGTATACCCAATCAAGTGTTTGGTATTTTTGTTTGTTTGGTATACTTTTGTTTCTTTAATGACACCATTGAAGGTTCAAGTTTGTTTGTTGTTTTTTCCCTTGCCAATCATTTTTGCTGTGCAGGCCATCAATTCTGCTCTCATTGTTATCATTCTTTTCTAAACGACTAAAGAACAATATGTTGTAGTTCCACATTCTTCTCATATTCCATAGGATTCTCTGTTTCATCATGTATTGAATTATTTTCCTTTATTTTGCATAGATGTCTGAACTTATCTACTAGATCTGGAGGTCACATTTTCTTCTGCTATTAATATTTTCTCTGATTCATCAAGATCTTCAAATTTTCTTTTTCCTGAGATCTTTGGTAATTTTAGGCTTTTTTACCCTTTTTTTCCCTATTTCTCACTTTCTGACTCCTTCCCTTCAGGTGGTGCTTTCCCTGGGAGCTAGAATTGAAAATACCTCAGTCTTCTACCATGCCAGGCAATTCATGCCTCACTGGCCTAGGTTTCTGCTACAAGTAACTTTTGGTGAGATGGAATTGAGTTCAGGTTGATGCTGGGCTTAGTAGAGTGCTTCATGTCCAGTAGATATCTTCAACTCAATATGTCTAAGACAGAACTCATTATCTTTTCCCCTGAACTCTCTTTTTTCCTACCTTCCCTATTGCTGTCCAGGGAACCATAATTCTCCCAGTACTCAGGGTTTGCAACCTGGGTGTCATACTCAACTTCTCATGATCACTCACCTATTTCCAAACTGTTGCCAAGTTCTGTCAATTTTTCCTTTGTAATATCTTTCAATTATGCCTCTTTCTCACCTCTTATACTGCCACGACCCTGGTATAGATCCTCATCTTCTCACACTTAGACTATTGCAATAGCCTGCTGATGGGTCTGCCTTTCAAAAGATCTTTCCTTATTCTAGTCCATCCTCCCTCATTAAGCCACCTAAGTGATCTTCCTGAAGCACACGTCTAACCATGCTACTCTTTTGCTTAATAAACTCCAGTGGTTCCCTATACATTTCAAGATCAGATATAAAATTCTGTCTGTCACTCAGAGTCCATCATAATCTAACCACCATCTCATCGTCACTACTACCACCACTTTTCCAGTCTTCTTATACCATATACCTCCAACATATTCTTTGATCCAGTGACACTTGCTTCCTTGCTGTTCCTCACATAATATGTCTCAGCCCTGGGCATTTTCTCTGGTTGTCCCTCATGACTAGAATGTTCTCTCCCTCTTCATCTCCTTTTCCTGCCTTTTCTGGCTTCTGGCCTTCAAATCCCAGATAAAATCCTACCTTCCGCAGGAAGCCTTTCTCAATCCCTTTAAATTCTAGTTCTTTTTTCTCTGTTGATTATTTCTCATTTATCTCACTTTTTTATATAGTGGTTTCCATGCTGTCTCTCCCATTAGACTGTGAGCTCCCTATGGGCAGGGACTGTCTTTTGCTTTTATTTATAACCCTAGTGATTAATACAATGCCTGGCATACAAGTAGGCCTTTAATAAATACTTATTGACTGACTGACTGACTAATAATATTTTATACTTACCAAGACAATGTTTAATACTTAGTAAGTACTTACTATGTATATGTGGAATCTGGCTAAGATATGTCTAAACCAAAAGAAACAAACAAACAAAAAAATAAACAAAGATATGTCTAAACTGTATTCTAGTTCCCAGGAAGCTAAAATAAATGTCATCAAAAATATTATAATTGCATCATTAAAAGATTGGTCAATGATTGAACTCTGCCTAATGAGGCTAAAATATGGATACAATAAAGAATCATTGGAGGGGGGTGCGGCTAGGTGGCTTGGTGAAAGAGCACTGGCTCTGGAGTCAGGAGGACCTAAGTTCAAATCCAGCCTCAGACACTTAACACTTACTAGCCATGTGACCTTGGGCAAGTCAATTAAGCCCAATTGCCCTGCCCTCCCCCCTCCAAAAATTAAAAAAATAAAATAAAATAAAGAACCATCCTAATTTTCATATGAGACAAGATAATTCTAGCACCCAAAAATTTGTGCTTGCCCATAAAGGGATAATTACCAAAGGAAATCAAAACAATGAAAGACTATCTTTTTTTCCTGATATATTAAAAGGAATATCAATTATGAGTAAAAATAATAGCCAGTTTTTAACCACTGAAAGTCACAAAGAAGACAGCTAAATTTAAGGAAAAGGCAGAAAAAGAAATCAATAAAATGCCTTTCTAATGATTTAAAACCAATGACCATGATTTTCAGCTCTAACAACCAGTTTTCCAGAGCTTTCCAATTGCATGCAGCATAGAGTTAAAAAATTATGTAAGATTTTGGGTTGAAGCAATAAATTATTATTTTATCTGGGTATTCCCTGGGCTCCTCCTTCTGCCCAGCATATGTTGAGATGGTTCTTTTTGGAACCACCACATACCACTTATTTTGCTTTCAATGGATTGCCCTGTAGTATTCTTATTCTCTGCCCAACTGGTAACTTCACCCCTTGCAAAGTCAAATGGAAATAGCAGAGCTCTGGAGACCTCAGTCGTAACCATCACTATGCCTACATTCAGCTGTGTGGCCTTAGGTAGGTCACAACTTAAAGGCGTACTGGAAAGAACACCAGCAGTAGGGTCAGGGACTTGGGTTCAAAACCTACCTCTGATACCCCCTACCTCTGAGACTTTATTCAAGTCACTGGGCCTCAATTTCCTCATGTGATGAATGAAGTCTCTGAGGTTCCATCTAGTTCTAGATCTCTTGGTCAATGAACTTCTCTGACCTCACTTGGGTTATAGTTAATGTACAAGGATTGGACTTGGTGATCTCTAAGGTTTTGTTTTATTTTATTTTAAGGTTTTTAAAAAAAATCTTATTTATAAAAATTCTAAAATTTTTTGAAAAGATGAGGGCAGTGGCTGCATTTTGTTTGTTTGGCTTTTTGCTTGTTTGCTCTGTATCCTAGTCCCTAGCATGGTATCTGAAGCATAACCATCAAAGGCACGTTGATTGACAGAGTAATCCCGGTTTTGTAAGTGGAAAAATTGAATTGTAGAGGGAGTGTCTAATGTATCCCAAACTATACAACAAATCCAGAAATAAGAATAAAATAAGAACAATCTTACTTCCATAAGTAATAAAATAAGAAATAATATTTCCCTCAATACTCTACTGATTGAGTAAATGACATGAGAGTGAGAACACTAAACATTGACTTGGAAAACTCAGGTTCAATGTCCAACTCTATTACTTCCTAGCTATGCAAAATATTTCTTTACTCTGAATCTCAGTTTTCTGTCAGTCCATCAATAAAAATGTATTAATCACTTACTATGTGCCAGGCAGTTTGTACAGTGAGTCTGGAGTCAGGAAGACTTGAGTTCAAATCTGGCCTCAGACACTTACTAGCTGTGTGACCCTGGGCAAGTCACTTAACTCTGCCTCAGTTTCCTCATCTGTAAAATTAGCTGGAGAAGAAAGTGACAAACCACTTCAGTATCTTTGTCAAGAAAACCCCACAGGGGGTCATTAAGAGTCCGACACAATTGAAATGACTGAACAACCACAAAATGTGCCAGGCAGTATGCTAAGTGTTGAGGAAGACACACAAAAGGGAACTGAGAAGCAGGGGGTAGAGGTTGGGGAGCAGGGGGAGAATCAATTGCTGGTGCTAAATAGATGATCCTTGAAGTCCCTTATAGCTAATGCAATATCTGAAGCTAGAGACGGTCGTGCTTACCTTTTGCCTCCCACAATGTTTGAACTGCATACAGTATACATTTAATAAATTATCCCAAAGGAATAAAATCTATTTCTGTGTCAATGTTTTCTTGTCAGACAACAAGGCATGATGGTTGGATGATTAACTCTGGAATCAGGAAGCCCTAGATTTAAGACCCTGACTCTTTCTAAATTGAGTGACCATGGGCAATTCCATTAACTTCCCAGTGTCCTCAAGAAATTGTTTAATGAAACCGGCATCCAGACTTACAGATGAGTTGCTATCTGAATTAGAAAATGTATGTTCCACACTGGAAATTCCCTACAGATCTGACCAACTTTCTCTCTCTCTCTCTCTCTCTCTCTCTCTCTCTCTCTCTGTCTCTCTCTCTCTCTCTCTCTCTCTCTCCCTCTCTCTCTCTCTCTCTCTCTATATATATATATATATGTTCTTTCTCTCTATATTTACATACACATATACATATATATGTGTGTATATATGTATATGTATATTTGTGTGTATGTATATGAATATCTATCATCTATCTATCTATATTTCCTTACCAATAAAATTGGAATTGTAAAAATTAAAGGTGGCATGATTCAAATCCTAGCTTGGCTCCTTACTGTGAGTAAAGAGTGATCTTGGATAAATGCATTCAGTCCTTCTGGGTTTCAGTTTCCATAGCTGTACAATGAGGGGGTTGCATAAGATGATTGGTGTGGCCTCTTTTAGTTCTAAGTTATCCTATGATCTACTTCTTTGGATTGAAATGAAAGCAATTCCTGACAGAGATTTTAAAATATGTTTTAAAAAAGAATTGAATATCATGAGTCCTATGTGAGCACTCAAGCTTAAACAGTTCTCTCTGTAATGAGAATTTTCTTTGAAATCAATGGGATATACATAGCAAATAGTCATAGCAGCACTTTTCTATAGCAAAGAACTCAAAACAAATCAGATGACTGTTGATTAGGGAATAGTTAAATACACTGTGGCACCCAAATGTCATGGAATATTACCGTGCCATAAGAAGTTATGAATATGAAGATTTCTGAAGCATGTAAAAACTTAGAGGAACACATGCACAATGAAGTAAACCCAACCAGGAAAACAATACAGATGATGACTATGAGAGAAGGAAGTGGAAAAGCCTACTATTTAGTGCCTACTAGGTACTAAGCAGGTATTAAGTGCTTTTTAAGATTAAATATTACTACATTATAACAATGTAGATAGAAAGAATGATCCAAAAAGCCACATAAACCTGAAATTTAATACTATGTAATAATAACAACCAAACTTGTCCCTAACACAAATGTGAGAAAGCATACCTCCCCAGCCTTTCTTTGCAGAGTCCACAAGCATAGAACATTGCTTATACTATCACACTCTGAAAATTAGTTAATTTTAATTTAATTTCAGTTAACTTTGCTGAACTTTTTTTTTATCTCTTTTGTTCTGTTCTTTGTTTGAAGGGAAAGCTCACTGGGTTGGGAAAGAGGAAATATACTTATAAATGAAGGTTATGCTTCTGGGGTTGTATCCCAAAGAGGTCATAGAAGTGGGAGGAAGACCCATATATACAAAAAATATTTATTGCGGCTCTCTTTGTGGTGGCAAAAAACTGGAAATTAAGGGGATGGTCATCAATTGGGGAATGACTGAACAAGTTGTGGTATATGAATGTAATGGAATACTATTGTGCTATAAGAAATGAGGAGGAGATGGACTTCATATTTACCTGGAGAGGCTTATACAAACTGATGCTAAGTGAGAAGAGCAGAACCAGGAAAAATTTGTACACAATCACAGACACATCATATGTGTGATGACCATAAACTGGACTCTTCTCAGCAATGCACAGTATAAGACAACTCTACAAGTCTCAGGATGGAAGGAGATGTCTACATTAAGAGAAAGATCTAGAAAGAACAGAGTTTAAATGGAGACTGAAGCAATCTACATGCTATCCTTCTTTTCCATGTTTTGTTTTGTTTCTTTTTTCCAATTGTTCATTTCATTGATTACAACCCTACTATACAACCAGACTATTGTAGAATGTGAAAGTATCTGCAGATCCTATATTTGATTGCATGCTACCATGGGCAGGGGGTGGGGTGGGGAAGAGAAGGGAGAAAAATTGAAACTCAAGAGATTCTGGAACTGAATCTTGTAAACTAAAAGTAATTAAATAAATTAAATTAAAAAAAGAAAAACAGAAATATTTGCATGAAATAATGAAGAGTAAAATGAACAAAAACAACCCCCCATTGTGTATAGTAAGAACAATACTGTTTTAAGAACAACTTTAAGAAAATAAATCACTTTGACTATTATAAATAACAAATTAACTATAAAAGATATGTGAAGAAAGATGCTACCTTTATCCAGAGAAAGAACTAATAAAGAGATGCATAGAATAATTTTACATATTTATGTTTATGTATGTGTGTATAAGTATACATATATATGTGTGTACATGTGTAAGTATGCACACACACATACACTCTTTTATGTCTAATGGTGGCCATCTCTAGGGTATGGAGGGAAGAAAAGAAGATATTTACATGATAACTGTTGTATAATTAAAAGGAAAAGCAAGCTATACACAGCAGATTTGCAGTTTCATGTGCAATAATCTTTTTTATTATACTGTTATGGAAATGCTTGTCTTATTCCATAAATTAAAAATAAAGTTTAAAAATAAAAGCAACTAACAAAAAAAATGAAGGTGATGTTAAAACAAAAGAATGTCACTAATAGGATAAAAATAAATCACTGATTTCTCCCTGAACAGACTGGCCTAAAGACAGTTCTAACTTACCTTGTGGCTGAATCTGGTCACTGACATGTTTCGGCTATTAACTGTCATCTTCTATTCCAAATACACAGAATGTTCAAAGTATACTGGTCACAAGTTAAAAGCTCTCAGTTTACTTTTAATCTGATTGGTGGGGGTAGAGGGTGGGGAGATGGGGAGTATGAGATTTGCTTTAAGTCTTTATGGGAAATTTGTTAATGACATCATCTGACTGGGTATGTTAAAAGAAGGAATTTCTCTTGTTTTTGTGGAATAAAGAGCAGGCAGGGCACTAGCCATAGCAGTTTATTTTCATTTTGATCTGAGATGCTTTACCAGGGATTTGAAGGAAAGCATGTCCTTGGAAGACTCTTGAATACCAATCATCTGCTCTGGAGGGCCTTATCTTTTAAATGCAGCTCAGCACAGTATAATGTCAGAGAAAGACTGAATGACTGTTCTGAACAGTGTGTATTGCCAATCCAGCAAAACTGGCATCTTACTGGAAAGGGGGGGGGAGGCAATACAGGGAAAGGGATCCACCCTTAAATGATAGTAAATAGTAAGATTGGGGGCAGAGCCAAGATGGCAGTACAGAAGCAGCAAAGTTTCGCAGCTCCCCACAGACACCTTAAATACACATAAAATATGACTCTAAACAAATTTTAGGGCTTGAAAACCCACAAAAATACAGAAAACACATCTCTCAATGAAGGTAGCTCAGCAGGAGGGCCCATCGCAACAGGCTGGGAGCCAAGGACAGCCCAGCCTGAAACCATGGCCTGGCCCCAGGGTGGTCGGGAAAAGCCGCAGCCAGAGTCTACAGGAGAAAGGATTAGCAACATCTGGGGCAACCTCCACATCTATCAAGGCAGGAAAAATAAAGCTAAGAAAAAGGTCAGTGGAATTCTGTCTAAAGGCTAAAAAGTGAATCTGGACGAATTTAAGAGTGACAGAACCCATTGTAAGACTGAGCGGGGCAGATTCCCAGCCCAGTAAAGTGCCTACTCAGGTTGGGGTAAGGAGAATGCTGAGCACAAGGGAGCCACACGCACTAACATGGAGCAGACAGCAGAGTAGAGGAGACAGAGAAGAAGCCTCAGCCAGCCATCAGACTCACCCAGCCTGGCTGTCTCACCACAGGACAGAGGATCATCAAACCAGGTAGGAAAAAACTCAGGGCCAACAGCAGAGTCAGTGGCTCTCCCTGGGGCAACCTGGATGTTTAAAATTATACACTCATACTTCCAGAAGCCAAGATGGAGGAATAAAGTTTAGTGGCTTTGATCCCCGCCCCCCCCCCCCCCAGAAAAGTCCAGAGTTAAATGTCCTACCCAGACCAAAATCTTGAATTAGTGGAAACAGCCTCAGGCTTGGGCACAGCTGAGAAAAGGGGAAAGAAGACAGTACAGAGTCTAAGCCCAGTAGGGTGGAGCCAGCAAACCCTACCAAGAAAAGCCCAGGTGTTTAGCACCACTGGGCAATCAGCAAACAGCTCTGCCTCAGGCCTTCAGCTGTAGCTGACTCTGAGTCTGCCTGACCTGTAGCTCAGAGACATAGTTGTGGAAACCTGAAAGAGCTAGACCACTCCCACCTCCACAAGTTACTCTGTAAGCCTCAGCTTAACTAAGGGGAATAATTGAGAGTCTTGATCTTGGCCTCAGGCTGCACACTCAGAGCTTACAGCTACCAAACCCAGTCTGAGAAGCTCAAGACTCCGGCACCCCAGAAGCTGATATCCACTCCAAAAATCCAGAACATAGGCGCTCACAGTGGGGAAGAAGGAAACTGTAAAGGCTAGGACCATCAAATCTTTTTATAGTGAACAAGAACTAACAAATTCAGAAGGCAACAGCAGCTCTATATCCACATTGGAGACCGCAGAAGGAAATGCAAATTGGTCTCAAGCCCAAAGAGCCTTCTTGGAGTATCTCAAAAGAGAGTTTATAAATGAAATTAGAGAGGTAGTGACCAAATTGGAAAAAAAAATCTCACTGAAGAAATCAAATCTTTGAAAAGCAAAATTGGAGAACTAGGATAAGAGGTCCAAAATCTAACCAGAGAAAATACCTCCCTAAAAATGAAAAATGAACATATGGAAAAGGAACTCTAAAAACTAGCTGAGGAAAATAATTCACTAAAAATTAGAATGAGACAAATTGAAGCTAAGGATTCTATGATGTAACAATAGTCAGTCAAACGAAACATAAAGATTGAAAAATTAGAAGAAAGTGTAAAATATCTCACTCGAAAAACAACTGACCTGGAAAACAGATCCAGAAGAGAGAACCTAAGAATTATTGGCCTATCAGAAAGCCATGATGAAAAAGCAGCCTGGACAACATCCTCCAAGAGACTGTCAAAGAGAACTGTCCTGAGGTCCTAGATCAGAGGGAGAAATGGTTATTGAAATAATTTACCAATCTTCTCCTGAAAGAGATCCCAAATTGAAAACTCCAAGAAATACTGTAGTCAAACTCCAGAGCTACAAAGTCAAGGAAAAAATACTGAATACAGGCAAAAAGAAACAATTCAAATATCGTGGAACTACAGTCAGGATTACACAGGACCTGGCAGCTGCTACATTAAAAGATCAGAGGGAATGGAACGCCATATTTCGTAAAGCAAAATTGTTAAGACTGCAACCAAGAATCAACTACCCGGCAAGACTGACCATATTCTTTCAGGCAAAGAGATGGTCATTTAATGAAATAAAGGACTTCCAGACTTTCCTTATGAAAAAGCCTGAGCTCAATGGAAAATTTGATCTCCACTTACAAGATCCAAGAAAGACATAAAAAAGGTAAACGAGGAAAACATACATACACATACATATACACACAGATGATCACACATGCACATAACTTGGGACTCAATAAGAGCAAACTGTTTACATTCCTTTATGAGAAGCAGATACCTGTCAATACTGAAATTTGTATAAGTATTGTGACACTTAAAAGGGTTGTACACAGAAAGAGGGCATGGGTATAATTGGATGAATCTAAAGATTTAAAAAAACTTATTAAGGGGAAGAAAGGGATTGTAATGGGAGAAAAGGAAAAGCAGAAGTAGAAGATGGTAAATTATGCCACAAGAAGAGGCATAGAAACCATACTAAAGTGGATGGTTGGGAAGGAAGGAGACAAGCATTGTATGATTGTTACTCTCGTTGGCTCTGATTTAAAGAGGGATCCATACAAATGTCTAAGTTTAGATTCTAACAGGAAAAGACACAACAATTCATAACAATAAAGGTAAAATAGGGAGGGAGAAGAGCAATATATGAAATGTACTAGCATTGGTTTGGGTTCAATGAGGGAATAACGTACTCTGTTAAGAATAAAAATCTATTGTACCCTACAGGCAGTAGGAAGGATAAGGGGGGAGGGGTGTAAAAAGGGGAGGATACTCAGTAGGGAGGGGAAGAGTAGCAAGGGGAAAGGGTAGTAAAGAGAGGGGAACACAGGGAGGGAATACTGAGGGAGGTGGTGGTCAAAAGGAAAACTCTTAAGGAGGGAAAGGGAAAAGGAAGACATAAAGATATAAACAGGGGAGAGAATAAGA
>JAQQSW010019382.1:0-11058 GCA_028646575.1 Pseudocheirus occidentalis
CTCCTGGTTGCCCTGGAGCCTGGCCCATGCAGTTTCAGGCTGGGCTAGTATCGGCTCACGGCCTGCTGCGACGAGTCCCTCCTGCCAAGCTGCCTTCACCAAGAAATGTGTTTTCTGTATTTTTGTGATTTTGAGAGTCCTAGTATTTGTCCAGAGTCATATTTTATGGGTGTGTAGGGTGGCTGTGTGGGAGCTGTGGGACCTTGCTGCTTTTACGCTGCCATCTTGGCTGATTAAGTTGTTAATCATAACTTGTATTTGTATAAATTTTACTCAGTTCTTCATATATTTTAGAAACAACTTTTTTTTTCTAATCTTATGTTATTCTTTTCCCCAAACTCTATGGTCCAGCCAAATTTGCCTTCTTGCAAATGATACTCCCAGATGATACTTCATTTCTGATGTCTACATTTTCTACCTACTATTCCTCATGCCAGTTCCACCCTCAGAATTACCTTATTTCCTTCAAAACTCTGAAGTTTTTTCTGTAAAAGGAGTACTTCTAATTGCTAGTGTTCCCCTAAATTACCTTGTACTTATTTGTATATATTTATTTATATACATGTTACTTCTCTTGGTAGAATGAGAACTCCTTGAGGGCAGGTAGGAACAGGTTTATTTTTGTCTTTATATTCCTTGAGCTTAGGGCAGTTCCTGGAATATAAATAGTGCTTCATGATTTCGTTAGTTGATGAGGCAGAGGAAGAAATAGAAAAACAGAAGATTATAATCAGAGAAGGTAATTTCAGAGTTGGATATCATGGAAATTGTACAGTTATGAGGGATGATAATGACCACTCCCATGGTTGGCTGTGATCACATGAAGAAATAGGTCATAGCAACTAAGGTGATTAATGAATTGGATGGCTAGGGTGTTTAAGGAGATATAGTATGTATACTGAAGTCCCTAAGTATCAGGACAGGAGTAGAAATGGAGAGGAAAGCTGAACTTTTGGGTCAAGGACAGAGAATGTTCAGACTGGTAGATGTAGCAATAAATGTTAACACAGTAGACTCTGAGTGGTCTTTTTGCATATAAAGGGGCCAGAAGTGATGGCTGACTGGCAGAGATTACAGACTTTACCAAGACAGTGGTGATCCTCACTGAGAGTTAAAAAAAAATGGAGGAAATAGATCCTGGAATTGTGTTTGGAAGAGAGTTCATTGTGCCTGGGCTGAAAATGCAAAGGAGAGAGGAATTTGGAAGGCTTACCCTTTTGCTCCTTGTGCTGTAATCCTGGTTATTCCTGAAAGAGTCTGGCAATGACTTAGTCAATAAACATTTATTAAGTGTCTACTATGAGCCATAATGCTAAACTCTAGGGATAAGGGGGAAAAAAAGGTAAAAGGCAAACTCATAATCTAATGCGGGGGAAAACAACAAACAAACATGTATATATCAGCTATATACAATAAAAATTATGAAATAATAAACGGGGAAAGAGATTTGGAAAATTTGGAAGGGTTTCTTGTAAAAGGTAGAACTTTAGTTGGGACTTAACAGAATTTAGGGAAGACAGTAGGTGGAGAAGAGGAGGCAGAGCATTCCCAGGCATGGGGGACAAGTGTAGAAAATTTCCACATCAGAGAAAATGGCATATCTTGTTCATGGAACAGCAAGGAAGTCAAGAGTCACTGGATTGAAGATTATGAAGACTGGAAAGGTAGAGGGGCGTGAGGTTATAAAGGGCTTTAAATGACAGAGAATTTTGTGTTTGATTTTGGAGGCAATGGGGAAGCCAACTGGAGTTCATTGAGTAGGATAAGAGACATGGTTGGGCTTTTGATTTAGGAAAATTACTTTGGTGGTTGAATGGAGAATGTATTGGAGTAGGGAGAGACTTGAGGGAGGCAGACCCATCAGGTGTTATCCTCAACAGTAATGAGGAAGTTTGGAGAAGGGGAGTGTTTAGGGAGAAACAGAATCAGTCCAGTTTTAGAGATGCTGAGTTTAAGATGTCTGTTGTTCTGGCGCCCTAGTTTTGTTTTTTTGAGGGGAGGGAAGGCTCTGATTGAAATCCTCTTACTTTGCTGCTCCAATAAGTGTTGCTGCTCTAAACTAATTGTGATCTGTTGGCTATCTACTAAAAGGTTAACACATGGATGTATTCTCTTGAACTATAGTTTTATGAGTGCAGACCCACAGAGTGTTTCGAATCTGGGGTAGTCATTCTCCAGGAAACCAAACCTATGAATGAGTGCAATGCATATGGAAAGCAGTGATATAGTCATATGGAGTGAACCTCAAAGGAGGAGATTTTGCAAAGTGATTACAGCTGAGAGAAGGTTAGGAAGTAGTAGTGAGAATCAAGAAGTAGTCAGATTTCTCTCGCTGGCTCAGTGAGTCCAAGGGCTTGAGAAAAAGAAAGAAAGAAAAAACTAACTCCTGCAATGGAGAAGGGTGTCAGTGTTATGGTATATTCTTAAGAGTAAGCTTTCTATGAGCCTGAAGAGAACTAGGGGAAAAAATCTAGGGTCTGGGAGAGTTTGTTAACAATATGTTGGATTTTCCACAGGGAACAGCGAAACTGAAGAACAGAAGCTAGGGATTGTGGATGCATAGGGCTGAGGTGGATGGGACCAAAGATTGGGAGACAGAACAGAGGAAAAGAATTTTTAACATCATTATATGATGCCTTTGAAGCACAGTGATAAGATCAAAGGGACAGGAATTTGTGAACCTTAGGATGGAGGATTAGAGCCTTCAGGAAATTCCAGTGTCCTGTGAATACTAGGTAGATTTTGGTGGGGGTGGGGGTGCCCTAAAGGTGTTCTAGTCATGCTCTAGGTAAGTCAATACTGCCTGAACTCACTCCCCAGATGTAGCATTCTCCTAGAAGATACCTGAATTTGGAGTGAATCCTCCATATGATAACTGTCGCCTAACTCACAGGGTTTTTATGAGGAGACTGCTTTTTTTCTTTTGTTTATTGTAGGGAGCATTTTATTTTTTCCAATTACATGTAAAGATAGTTTTCAGCATTCATTTTTTAATAAGATTTTGAGTTCCAGATTTTTTTCTCCCTTTATTCCTCCCTGTCTCCCCTCCCCAAGACAGCAAGTAATCTGATATAGGCTGTACATGTACAATCATATTAAACATATTTCCACATTAGTCCTGTTGTTAAAGAAGAATCAGAACAAAAGGGAAAATCCACAAAAAGGAAACAAATAATAACAAAACAAGAAAAAGTGCAAGAAAAAGCTTCAGTCTGCATTTAGATTCCATAGTTTTTTCCTGGATGTGGACAGCATTTTCCATCATGAGTCTTTTGGAATTATTTTGGATCATTGCATTGCTAAGAACAATTAAGTCTATCACAATTGATCATTGCACAATATTCCTGTTACTGTGTACAATGTTCTCCTGGTTCTGCTCATCATTCAGCATCAGTTCATGTAAGTCTTTCCAGATTTTTCCAAAATCTGCCTGCTTATAATTTCTTATAGCACAATAGTACATTCATATACTGCAACTTGCTCAATCATTCCCCAATTGTTTTGCATTCCATCAGTTTCCAGTTCTGGAAAATGCTTTCTAAACTGGAAAGAACTAATGTTATTAGGTATTCCTTGTATTTTTTCTTCATTTATGGTATATGTGTCACGTCTTCTGTTCTATGCTCTAAATTCCACGATAAGGAGCATGTACTGTTCTTTGTGTTCTCTGCAGAACCAAGCCTAGCACCTTTTAGATGGGAAGTAATTAATAACCATTTAATTGATTTGAAAAATGTTTATCAAGGAAGAAACATTTCACTGGTTAATGGGTAATTTCTAAGCATAGACTGCTGCTGTCATTTCATTGAGATCTAGGCTGTGCTGAGCCAATTTAGAATTGGAAGGGATCTTAAAAAGGCAGGTCAATGTGTAAGATCATTTAACTCCACTGTCTCATACTCCTCATCTATGAAATGAGGTTGGACTAAATGTGAGAAAAAGCCCCTGCCATCTCTAAATCTACAGTCCTAAGACCTACAGAAAGAAGGTAGTTGTGAGTATATTGGGAAAGTAACTGGACTTGGATTTAAGAGTCTGGCTTTGAATCCTAGCTTTCTTACTGTCTTAGGGGAACATGACTTCCCTTCTGTAGTTCTCAGTTTTCACATCTGTAAAATGAGAGGCTAGATAATTTGTAAACTCTATCCAAGTCTCAGATTTTATAAAAGAAGCTGGGTTTGATGTAAGGAATTTGCTACCAACTAGAGCTACTGCAAAGTGGAATTGGTCTGCCTCTGGAGGTAGTGAGCTACCACCTGAAGACCTTGGAGGTTCTCATTGTCAGGTATGTGGTAGAGGGGATTTTTTCCCCCTACAGGTATACATTAGACCAGATGGCTGCTGAGATCCTTTCCAAATGAGATATTCTGATTCTGTGAAACCATTGGATGGGTGAGGTCAAAAGCACAGTCCTTCTTTGGAGAGACTGCTTAAAAGACAAAGGGATAGGGGTGGCAAGCTCTTCTGAAGACAGGCAGAGCATCTCCCTCCTCCGCCCCTTGAAATAATTTCTTTTCCAAGGCTGGCTCCTACATCCCTGTCCTTGAGACATATTCATCTCTGGGACTTCTTTTGCCAAGCCTTCTGAAGGGTAAAGACTCTGCTAAAGGAGCTTGGCTCGCTTAGGCACCTGCAGAAAGGAGAAGGGAGGGGGGGACGAGGGCGAGGACGACAACGGTTGGAGAGCTCTTGCGCGGTCCACACCGCGCCTGCGCAACTGGCCAAACGCTTTCCCATTCTCGGTGGAACCGTTGGGGGCGGCCCGGAGCGGCCGCTCGCGAGCCGCGTGCGCGAGCGCCCTAGCCGCGCGTTCCCTGCCCTGTGCTCTCGGCGCGCGCCCTCCCGTAACCCGGTCCTCCCATTTGCCCCAGTCGACCGGGCCCCATCGGCAGTCTATTTGCCGTCCGCCTCTCCCCGGCCTCATCTCTCGGCGGCGGCCTCAGGATGAAGCAGCAAAGGCGGCGAAGGCGGCGACTGTGAAAGGTTTGTGAGGAGGCTTTGGAAGGGAGGGCCCCTCAGAGACCCCCGCCCCCGCCCCAGCTCGGCCCTTCCCCGCTCCCGGCCCAGGCTGAGCTCTCCCAGCACCCCATCGGACCGCGTCGTTTTCTCCTCCCCAGCCGCGCCCGCCCCGGGGCGCTTCGGCTCTGGCGGCACGGGTTGCTAGGTAGGCCTCGGCAGTGGGGCGGTCGTGAGGAGCAGCGGCCAGGGGTGGGGAGGCTCCCTTCCGAGCCTGAGGGGAGCCGGCGGCCCCTTGCCCGTGGGAGCCCCCGCCCCTCCAGTCCTGCTGGGGCGGGGGCGAGTCCATCACTCAGTTCGTGCTCCCCGCGCCCCTATCCTGGCGCGCCTTAGGGGGCCGGTTCCCCCCCCCCCCCAAGATGTGCATTTGAT
The DNA here is from genome assembly GCA_028646575.1 of Pseudocheirus occidentalis. Taxonomy (NCBI): domain Eukaryota; kingdom Metazoa; phylum Chordata; class Mammalia; order Diprotodontia; family Pseudocheiridae; genus Pseudocheirus; species Pseudocheirus occidentalis. Next base: position 5,389 of record JAQQSW010019382.1, read on the forward strand.
TGGGATGCAGAAGGCAGTGGTTTGTTAATTAATGGGAAAGTGGCAGGTAAAGAGAGCCACTCGAGAGTCCTTTTTGTGTGTGCGTTTGTTTCTCCTCCAGGGCTCCTCCTCCCACCTTTCTCCCTGATAGGTTTCCTTGTGTCTGTGCCTTTTACAATGGAGATGATCCTTTCAAAAATGCACGGTGGATACAATGGGAATGCAAGGTGGCTGTACTGCAGAATTTCAAGATGCCGGTATTCAATACCGGGTTTGTGTTATTTTATGCCCCCACTCCCAGTCGATATATATTATTTCCTTTTTAATCTCACTCTCAAGTGTTTTTTTTAAATCGCACGATAATGGCAGTTTGGGGAAAAATTGGGATTTTAACATGGCCTTTGGCATTGAACCTAGTGTATGTGAATGGAACGTTAGAGCTGATTTTTTTTTTTTAGGGTGGGGGTGCCCGCTGCCAAATTTAATTTCTCAGTCTTTATTAAACCTTTTTTCTCTTTTTGTTTTTAGATGGTGGATGTTGATGTTTCTGCTGGTGGAGATAGCACCAGGAGAAAAATGGAGGCCCTGACAGACAGTGCAGTTGAAATTGTCCCTTCTGAGCTCTATGATTCAGCCAGGGCGAAAATAGCTGCTAATCTACAATGGATCTGTGCTAAAGCCTATGGAATAGGTACGATTATTTTCCAAAAATTCCTTGTCTTTTTTTTTTTTTTTTTTGGCTATGGTCCCTGATCATTATCCTATTTTTAAAAATAATATGGAATCTGGTAATACCTTACAATATCAGTATCATTATTTTTTCTCACGTCATGTGCAAAATAAATACAGGGATGGAGGAGAAATTTACCAGCATCTTGCCTAGATGCTCGTCTGTTGTCAGTGAGTTATATGTACTTAGAAACATAACAAAATCTGTTTACTTGAACATGAATGGTCCCATAAAGGGCCTGTCAGTTAATCACCTGCTAGCTTTGAGTACTTACTGCCCCCTGTTAGTCTTGAACACTATTCTTTGTCTAGTGATTTTGACAGTTGAGTTCTGATACCTTTAGTTTGGCAGAATATGATGCCCTGAAATTTGAAGACTGTAGAACTGGGTTTTCTGAACGTTGAATAATTATTTTAAAAATATCATTTCATCTTTTCAGTGAAAAGTAGCAAATTTATTTGCTTCATCCTGTAATACAAAAGGAAGGGAACATTCAGTATTTGGAGATTTATACCATTTAATAAATATATAGCATTGACAGTTCATCTAATTACAGGCATCTGGAAAGGGAATTACGTAGCTTTTTTAAGGTTTGTTAAATTCTAAAAACCTAGAGATAGAACCTTTTGTTTATACTAAAGTCTATAATTCCATAACTAGAAGTTATATCTTAAAATACTTCTTCACAATGATAAAACCTTAATTATTATCTTGGGAAACAAGGCAGCTTGGTAATTTGAAGTCCACTTTGCTAGACCCTTAATAGATCAGTATTGACTTCATGTTCTTAGAATTTGGCTGAGCAAATTATTCTTAAATTCAGACTGTTTTTATCTAGCATACTTAATTCACAAAGACAGATGGATAGAGGATGGGACTTGTAGTTAGGACTGGGTTCAAGTCCTGTCTTCAGTACACAGAGCTGTATGATCACGAACAGGTCATTTAATTTATCAGTGCTTTAGGCAACTCAAGACTATAAGTTATAGAAGAATTACTGATCTGTAGTGATGGAGGAAGTTTATACACTGGGAGTTCCTCATACTTATGAGATTGTAGAACACCAGCTACCTTTCCCAAGCATAACATAGTTGAATTTAAGTTCATCTGTTGAAAAAAGATTTCTGGAAAAACACAAATCAATAGACTTCTCCCCTTCCCTCCTACAGAATTTTATGACTCAATTTCAGGCCTCTTTAGTTTTTTGGAAAATATTTTTGCTTTAGTAAAAATATCCCCTTTAATGCTAACACTATAAGTGTGGAATTTCCTTTTAAAAAAGTATAATCTAGTTTTGAAAACTTGATGAGCTGGCATTCTGTATGTGACAATATTTCAGCAGTTGGAGTTGATATAACAGCTATGGTTATTAGTCATGAGGACAAACATGTTTTATAAGTTGTAGGGATTAAATACATATATGCCCTATTTTGTTTCAAAATGCCTTCATTATTTACTGTTTTAAAATACTACTTTGTTTTATAGTGATTCAGTTTATTAGATTAGAGATGGGGAAAATGATTGGTTTCCTTTACACACTATCTTTATGACCTAATACATTTCAGTACTTAACTGAGAACTCTGGAGATGTTATGAAAACATAAATACTTGTTTGAAAAACCTCTTTGACCCATTTTTCTCCCAATTCCTTCTACAGAGTGAATTTTAATTTTAGTTTTCATTTAGTGTTAGCACTTAACATAGGAACTCGTCAGCATTTCAGTAGTGAATAATATGTACAGTCACTTTTATTATTTCTTGGGTTAATTTGTATAATTTTATCTCCATTATCAGATATCACTTAAATACTTGCTAACCTATTTAATAAGACATTCTTAAAGCTGATATATTTTGAATTTACTACAAGGTAGATATTTGCAGTTGATTATAAAATGAAGGGATTGGATGCGTTCAGTAATCACTTAATATTTGTTGAATGAATGAGTGAATGAAAATAGAAATCTGAGCTATATAATTGAAGGAACGTGGAGACTTGTCTAACAGTCTTAATCTTTCTTGTAGTATGAGATTGATGTCATTTGGCAGTAGCTTATTTCTAGGAGTTTGCACATTTTTTTTCATTTATTTGTATTCAGAAATCTTTTTCAACAGATAGACTTAAACTGAACAATACTTTTTATTTGGGAGAAGGAGTTGGTAAAATTGAATTTTTTTTACAGTTTTATAAATTGGGGGAGGCTAATTCAAACTGATGAAAAAAAACAATTTTAGGGTCCAGTATCAATTATATTGTTTACATATTATTTTACTGCTTATCTTGGTATGTGAGATTATGCATTGCTGACAAGTGTAGAGTTCATTTGTTTGAATGATTGGAGGAAGCCTTTTATAGTATCTTGTAGATTTCTTTTAAAAAGGTTTTATTTTTTTTAATAGTTTGTGAAAATAATCTTTAGCCTTTTAAAAGGTTTTCTACACTATTTAGATTTGGACCTCTGAATTGGGACTTTGTTTAATCTTAAGGGCTTTTGTTGATACTGTTTTATATGTATATAACAAAGGTTACCTAAATAACGTTAGAAAATTATGCAGTGGGGAAATGAAATCAAACAATATTCTTTAAACTGTCTTATTTACTGTTTAGGTGAAACTATATTGAAATTCTATGGGAAGACTTGAGGCACTCTTTTTTTTTTAGACCTCTTGTGTTGTCATCATTCCTGTGTGCCATTCTGCTAACCATTGCATCTGTCATTTGTAGTAAATAGTTAGGACTACAATGGAACTCTGCCATTTCTAATGCCTTGGATTAGCCTCTCTAGCATATGGTTTTACAGAAACATTTCATTTAGTTTTTGTTCACTGTTAATGCCATAGCTAAGAGTAGTAGATCTTATTGTTACTTTGTTTCTTTTTACTTTTGTGTTTTGCTTGAATTTTTCTACTCTTTTTCCTTTTGTTAAGCCTCCTAAGTCTTTTTCATAGTGACTTCATGCTGTGTACCTAATAGGGTGTACCAAAAGTCTTGGTTCAGTTTAAGCTTTGATAGCCTAAAACTGCACTAAGACTTTTGGACTAACTCTATTTAAAGGTAACATTGGAGGTATTGAAAACTGTTCCTTTAGGAATTGCTAAAACCTGAAAACTGGAAAATAAAGACATTTATAGGGTGGACACAAAGGAATAACTTAAAATATAATTTATTTTAATGGACTTTTGTCTTCTGATTTAAATTTTGTACTACTCATATTTCAATAGCATTGTATTTTCTATATATATATGTCTTATCAAACTTAATAGATAATAAAATTTCGGTTTTTTTTCAAATTTGAACATTAGTGTAGAATCTTAGAATTAAAGCCAGTCCACTTCCCTCATTTTACGCATGAAAGAATGGACCCAGTGAGGTTAAATAATTTGCTTAAGGTTACAGAACTTGACATTTTTCTCTAGCATTTCATCTCTGTTGGGGTGATTTTGAAAAAAAAAAATCACCTTTTTGTACAGGGATTCTTATCTTGGATTTCAGGGTATCTCTGCCGCCTGAAGTCAGGAAGACTTGAGTTCAAATTGAACTTCAGATACTTTCTAGCTGTGTGACTTTGGGAAAGTTACTTTTTGCTCAATTTCCTCATCTGTAAAAAAAAAAAAATCTGTAAAATTTCCTCATCTGTCCTTTTACTGAAATCTGTAAAACCCTTTCAGGGTTCTTGTGAGGATCAAATGAGATGATATTTGTGAAGTTCATAACAGTGTCTGACATAGTACGCCCAGCATGAGTGCTATTATTATAATATTGCACATCTGTTTTCTTAATACTTTGATAATTCTGTTTCATTACAATTGGTTCCTTTTGTAATTGTATGTGTTTTATTTTAGGCTTCTAAAAACAGTATTCTGAGGAGGTATTTATTGCCCTTTCTAGGCTACCAAAGCAGTCTATGACACAAAAAGATTATACACATGCATGTACATACATGTGCTAAGAGATCACTTTGAAGGTGTGCTAGTTAGGGGATCAATAAGAGAATGAATAAAAATTTTATCACACACAGCATAATTACGGTTAGAGTTAGAGCTCAGAAAATATGAAGTTTACAGAATCATAAAATTTGAGATTTGAAAAGGGACCGTAGCAGCTATCTAATCTAACCTAACACTTAAAAGGAATCTTTGGTGAACCAGATCCAAAGACAGAACTAGAACTCCTATTACTAAGATAGGTGACTGCTTGTGGTATAAAAAAGGATACTTCTTGGGGCGGCTAGGTGGCGCAGTGAGTAGAGCACCAGCACTGGAGTCAGGAGGACCTTAGTTCAAATTCGGCCTCAGACACTTGACACACTTCCTAGCTGTGTGACCTTGGACAAGTCACTTAACCCCAGTTGCCCTCCAAAAAGCAAAAAAAAAAGGGATACTTCTTTATATCGCTTTTTAGAAAATCTTATTTTTTAAGGGTAGAAAATTCTGTGCTGTGTCAACACATAGATTTGTTTTGTGATAAAGCAGGGTGGTTTCTGTAAGGTCTCTCCTAGTTTTGATATTCTGTAACTCTTAAGTTACATATATGCTCTCTCCTAGCTTTGACATTTTGTAATTCTAAGTTACCTGTATGACAGTGAAAGTTTAAAATCTTTGGGGGTATGGCTTACAAAGCCTGCCTGATCTGTTTTGATCAAATTTTTGACTTTCTCCTATATGTCTTTTTTTAAAAATTAATTAATTAATTTTATTTGTTTTCTTGTTTACATCATTAATTTTCATGACATTTTTGAATTACAAATTTTCTCCCCGTCTTTCCCTGCCCCAACCCTAAAACAGCAATCCCATTGTAAAGCCCCTCCCCTGCTCTGCTCTCTTACTTTCTGGTAGGGCAGGGAGGGTCTCCCTATCCCAGCCCCTGTATATCTTAATTCCTAGTTGCAGGTCTTGCAGAACTTTAAATTCTAGATTCTTTCGATTCCTCCCTTGTCCCCCACCCCCACTGGAAGGACAATCAA
>JAQQSW010019383.1:0-11057 GCA_028646575.1 Pseudocheirus occidentalis
ACTAGGCCTAGGTTTAGGTCACCTGACCTTCAAGCAATCTGGGGCTTAGCAATGGAGACTCTCCCCCAGAGCCAGCTCAGCAGAAGATCCGGGTCCTTTGTCTCAGAAAGATTCCCGAGCTGAGGTCGTAGGTTGCTCCTGCCCCCCCCCCCCGCCGCCAATGAGAGATAAGGCCAGTTGGGGGGGGGGGGGAGTTGGGTTTCTGCATTAGAAGACTATAAAAACTGTGGGCTGGCTTCTACCTGTTGCTCTCTCCCTGTCACCATGTGGGTGGGGGGGGGGGGAAGGGTCCTTTCTCATAAGAAAGAATAAAGACCTTTTCTGACCTTAGATTCAGACTCTGAACTCTTTTTCATCTCACACAGATTGAGAGAGAGAAAGAGAAAGAGAGAAAGAGAGAGAGAGAGAGAGAGAGAGATGGATTAAACAAATTGATCGATAGATTGATAGAGATATAAAGATATAGTGTACTTGCATGTATGTATAGGTATGTATGGGTATGTACATGCATATGTAACATATGTACTCATGTGTGTATATATATATATATGTAGATTTATAAACATAATCATGTTTGTGTGTGCATATAAAACCTACCTTCTCTGCCCACTAGGGCAGTTAGGTGTAACAGTAGGCAGACAGTTATAATCAAATATAGAAAAATGGAGATAGAATCCTGCCTTACATCTTAATAGCTGTGTCACACTGAGCAAGTCACTTGAGCTTTTTCATACTCAGTTTCATAATCTGTAAACCAGAAATAATAATAACCTCTACTTCGTAGGATTGATGTGATAAAAATGAGCTATACAAAGCACCTTGCAGACTTAATATATAAACATTTATTGTTGCTACTATTGCTTCCCTTTCCATTATGGCATATATTTATAATTTTTGAGATTTGAAACTCCTTATAGGCAAAATAAAGAATAATTTTCAATTAGCCTCAAACATACAATACCTCTTCTACTTTCAGAAACCTTAATGCATGCATTTTTATCATTTATGATGCCAATTTCCAAGTCTAATAGGATGTCTCCTTTTCTTATAGCCCTTACAGAATAAAGTACTAATAATGACATGATTATTTTCACAAATAATAATAATCTCAATCAATCAAGAAATTAAATAAGATGTCAATCACCTGCAATGTGCCAGCCACTATGCTCGGCTAACCATCTATTTATTAGCAAATGCATGGCTAGGCAGCAAGTCTCCATACTAGAAAGTTGTCAGCAATAAGTCATGACAGCTACAGAAGTGTGACTAATGACTTCTCAGTGAGCATCACAGGATCTGAAAAAGGAGACCCAAACCTAGATTTTAATGCAAAAACTCTCAACCTGAAAATGCAAACTTGAAATGAGAGGGGAATGAGTACAGGAAGAAGAGATAAAGCCAACTTCAGTGACAGAGAACCTCCTGCCATAATCAGCCTATCAACAAGAGCCACAAGACAATGAGGAAAGGCTGATAGAAGTCTGGTTGAAAGATAATTCAGCTGAATCAATCTGAGAGTTTTAAACTGGTCTGAAATCAGGTGACATGGGCAAAAAAAAAATTCAGTTGATTCAGTCACATCAGAAGTCAAATGTTAAACAACTGTCAGTGGAGATAATGATCCTATTTGTGAAGCTAAGAAGGTTGAGGAATCTAGTTTTCCTCTTTCAGATAGCTCCTCATGACTCTTCAGAGAAGATTATAGAGCCATGACAAATTGGAATAAGAAGTCTTAACCTTATTTTCTATCTTGAATCCTTTTCATCCTTTGATGAAACCTACCAACTGCTCTCAGAAAAAAGATTTTGCATGCATATAATAAAATACATTGGATCACAAAGGAAATAAACTATATTGAAATGTAACTATCTTTAAAAAAATATTTCATACCCCCTGATATAATGAAATCTTCTAATCTAGTATGAACCAGTGTTTCTCAGCCCAAAATAGTATCTAGGTGAGTCAAAGGGTAACTGGTATTAGAGTAGGTCTTTTATCCCTACCCCAAAATTATTCTTAAGTCGCAGTGACTTTATAGAATACCCTTAAGATCTCTGCTTCTACTTCTGGGATTGATTTAGTTCTATAACAGAATCTTGACAAGCTATGAGAAACAGGAGATGGAACTCATTTCTCTTATCTGGAGTCTAAGAAAAAATAAATAAAAATATTACAGGAGGACATATTTTTACTTAATATAGGTATATCTTACTAAATATTAGAGCTATTCATGAGAATGGGCTAATTTAGAATATTGTATTCCTAGAAGTCCTCAAGCAGAAAGACTTGTAGACAGTTGTATATTTGTCACACTATAGGTAGGATTCAGACAGGAGGTGATTCAATTCTATAAACAATTATTAAGGCCCTAGTGTGAAAAGAGTATTGTGCTAAGTACAATGTCTAGCACATAGTAGAGTCCATATAAATACTCATTCTCTTTCCTTATAAGTTCTGCGGTATGGGCAAAGGGGAGACTGAAATATTTAATAAAGTAAGAGATGGTATCTCCCCTCTTGAAACTTACACTCTAATAGATGAAAAGGCATACATGGCTATCACATTGCAATACATATTTATCTAAAAGTTAGGAAGGAGGGGAAGTGATTTGTGAGGTCCAAAAGGAAGGACACTACCTAGAAGTGAAAGACAGGAAGAATAGGTGTCTAAGCAAAGTCTGCCATTTCCTTTAATAAATGATTCTCAACTGACTAGCTTACTGTTTTAGTACATTGAACTCAAGGAATAATGTTTTAGCATACATGTTTACTGAAATACTAATCAGAATACTAAGATATTTATTCCTAGAACTGCATAAAATCATAACAAATATGTAGAATAACAAACAAGCAAAGCTATCAAAAATCATTCCACAAAAATAAAAATGCTGGTGAAAGTTGCTTTGTATTCTGCAACTTTAAACATATTATGAAATAATTATCATTAAAACAATATGATACAATTCTGCTATTTTATACCAGTGTGAAGTTTAAAAAGTCACTTAATAGCTCAGTGTCTGTTTCCTCTTTTTCAAAATTTAGTTACATTAAATTCCTTCTAGAGCCTCTTCATTTCTACATCAACTCATTGGGAAGAACCTTACAGGCAAACTTTTCGTTTCCTTTCTTCTCACTCTCTTTTTAACTCTGCATTCAATCTTCTAACCTCAATCATTCAACTAAAACTGCTCTTCAGGTACAAATGATTGCTCTGTCACCAATGATCTCCCAATGCCAAATCCAAAGACCCACTCCAATCATCATCCTTCCTGATGTCTCTGTAGCCCTTGACACTGTCAATCATTCTCTTCTCCCTAATACACCCTTTTATGTATGCATTCATGACACTGTTCTCTCCCAGCTCTTCCCCTATCTGATTAGCCACTCCTCAATCATTTGGAGAAGAAATGGTATCCAGTGGGAGAAGGTGGTCAACAGTGGCAAATGTTTCCATGAGATCAAGAGCATTGAGGATTGAGAAAAGTCATTGGATATGGTGATCAAGATTTCATTGTTAACTTTGCTTTTGTCTTTATATCTCCAGTGCCTAGTATAGAAGCTAGTGCATGGTAACTACTTAAGAAAGATTTATTGAATTAAATTGATGACTAGCCTTTTAAATAAATAACTCCTTTTTTCTTCCCTGAAATATTAGAGGAAGAGTTTGCTATCTTCCTTTCCAGTGCTAACTCCTTGTTTATGCACCACCACAATCCACTATTTCTATGGCTTTCCTAAATGAATCATTCCTTCTTTCTCCTGTATTTTCAATTTCCTTATCTTACTGACTCTACTCTCTTAGCCTACAAATGCATTCAAGTCACCTAAAACAACCCAAAATAACATCTTGATATATCAATACTATTTGTTTCTTCCCTTTCACTGGCAAAATCCTGAAAAAAGAATGTAATCTAGCATCACTACCTTTACTTCCTAACCACCTACTCATGACTCCACATAATAGCAATTATATGAAGTACAACCACATTCCTCCATTGCCTTGCTCCTTCATGCTACTTAAAGGAGTGATTGTGCACTAGACATTAGTACTATTACTCAGAGTTATCATGTATATAGGCTACCATGTTGATTAGTTACAGATACTTTATATCTGATTGACACAAATCTGAGCCCTGAAAAAGTTTGCATGTACCATGAGAGAGCTGTCAGAAAGATGTCAAGAGTAGCGAGAGTTCTTGTAGGTTGTTTCAAATTATTTTAATAGTTGTGGCTCACTTCCCAGTATAATTCTAGTGACTCCTATAGTAACATTTTGAATGAAAGGTACAGGTTAGTAATGGCCAACCACTTATGTTAGATGGCCAGCAATAACTGGACAAAGCAAGTGGTAGTCTCTGAAATATAATTCCTTGTAATACCATATTTATGGTCATAGTATGCACATGACTTTTGTCAGTTGTCTTTGAAAGATATAAAACCTTCCCTGTGGTACAAAAACTATTAAGTGAATGAAAATAATGAAAGGTAGTTATTTTGGATCAAAGCACCTTTCAGAGCTGTACGCAATGAACCAGTGTTCATTGACTGATTGCCTAAGGAATAAAAGATCAACTTTATTTACTTTATTGTATTTACAACTAAATACTCAATTTAGTGTGTGTGTGTGTGTGTATGTTTTCTTCATTATATTAGTCCAGCACATTCTCATATACTCAAGTCAATTGATGATCATTTCATCAGTTTGTCTACTTACTCAAGTGATCCCAATGATAAATTATCCCCTGCATGCCAGACTCTTATCTATATCTTCCCATAAAGTCACCACTGAGTGTTCCACTCAATATAGTATGACCCTCCCTTGATTTTATATTGACATCAAGACGATGCTACTGAAGCATAGGTGCTGTTGGTTGTGCTTCTCTCACTTTTGTCATATGACTGGACTATCTTATTTTCTGACCATATAATTCTTGTTTATTATACTTTGTAGCCTGCTCACATTTCTCATGTGCCTCTCTATTGCTCTCTGGATGATCCATATTAATAATTCTTTTGAAGTTGTAATGTTCCATGACTCATAGCTATACAACATAACCATAAGAATATTGACATTAAAAAGATAGATGTTGTTCAGGGAGCTTTTGGGGTCATTAAAATTACTTTGCATTTTGCAAAAGAAAAAAAAACAGTCCACCCCATGCCTGTCTCTGTCTCTGTCCCTCTCTGTCTCTCTGTCTCTCTCTCTCTGTCTCTGTATGTGTGTGTGTGTATACACACACATATGTAAAGAAGTTTGTGTATATATACATATGTATGTGTCTGTATATGTGAATATATATGTGCATGTGTGTATATATACAAGCCTCATGGGTTTTCCATCTAACTGTTGCATGCTGTAAAATTAACATTTATCTCTTTTCCCTTTAGGTAGATAGGCCATAACAACTAATCACATTCAGATTTGCAAAATCTAAGAACACCTATTTCTAGAAATCACAGTATTCTGTTAAAAATGACTTTGACAGATTTATCTTCAAGATTTCAAAAAGACTAAACTGAAAAAGAAAGGACTATTTTTATATCCCTTGCTTGGTCTGGCAGGATCTCAATTGTATAGCACCCAATAACTGAATTTCACAAATAATGGTAAAAGTTACATTCACTGATAATAACTGGATAAGTCAAACAAAGTCCTTGGGTTTTTTTGGTTCATTATAAGAACTAATAGGTTAGGTTTTATTTTTCATGTAGTTGACAATTTGTATTTCTTGTATTTGCTTAAGTAACTAGGTATGTGTTCTAATCACCACATTTAATTAGCCCTTTTGTCGGTCTGATCTATTGCCCATCCTTCTGTGAGATTCTTATCATTATTTTTCTATAAATCATCCTGAGAAGATGCCTGCAATGTGCAGGATGCCTTCATCTTATCCTGCATATAACCAAACAAATCAATATTATAAACAAGAACTACTCCTGAGAAGGAGCATAAAAGAATGAAGATATGCTGCCCAGAAATAAAGGTGAGTTGGTCATGGAGCAAGAGTAAGGACATAATATATGGACATTTAAGGTGTTGTATTAGTATTCACAAAACACACCATTAGAAGAAGCAGAGGGAAAATCAATATAATAATTTCAAATAGTCCAAATGGTTTTAGACGGACAAGCATTATTCTGATTTTTAAAAATAAGAGAATAATATTTTCAATATATAAGCCAATGAATATGACTTCTATTGGTGGCAAAATTTTGGAGTATATTATTAAAGGGATGGTTAATGCACATGAAGAAAAGGAAGCAATGATAACAAAGTACTTATATGACTTCATCAAAGAATACAGCAGGAAAAACTCAATTCATTTCCTTTTCTGACAGTGTTACTAGATAAGAGGATATGAGGAATATTGGAGATATTATTTATCTAGACTTTGCCTAAGTCCTTTATAAAATATCTTTTGAGACACCTAGATTGGACAGTGGATAAAGTGCTGAACCTGGAGTAAGCTGAAACCTGAGATGAAATTCAGCCTCAGACAGTGATTTACTAAGTACATGAGCCTAGGAAAGTTACTAAAAGACTATGTACCTTTTTTCCTTAACTGCAAAATTAGGATAGTAAGAGCATCTACCTTCCATAGTAGTCATGAGCATCAACTGAGGTCATATTTGTAAAGTACTTGACATGTGCTGGGGAGCTAGGTGGTGCAGTGGATGGAGCATCAGACCTGGAGGCAGAAAGATATGAGTTCAAATCCAGCCTCAGATACTTACCAGGTGTGTTATCCTGGGCAAGTAATTTAATCTTGTTTGCCATGTTTTACTTATCTGTAAAACGAGCTGGAGAGGGAAACAGCAAACCACTACAGTACCTTTCCCCAGTAAATCCCAAATGGTATCATGAAGCTTTGGACACAACTGAACAATCTAACACACAGTAGATTCTCCTTCTCTTCCTCCTCCTAATCCTGGCTATTCTTATAGAAAATATAAAGAAATGTTTGTATGATCAAGTGGACCCAAAAATTATTTACTCATTAGCCCAAAGAGTAGCAATTAATGGCTTGATCTCACATTAAAAGGAATTTCTCCTAGGAGTGTCTGAGAGATCTATGCTTGACCATGTGTAGCTTAGCATCTTCATCAAAAACTTGGACTAATATTCGTAATCAAATAACAGAAAACTAGCTTATATAGTGGATGAAAGTCAGAATTCAAAAGCATTTTGTGAGAGGCTAAAAAGCTAGACCAAATGTAATAAGATCAAATTTAATGGAAATAAATTATACTTCCCGTTGGGTTGAAAAAAATCAAATTCACAAATATAATATGGGAGATGTCTGGATAGATAGTAGCTCTGAAAATACCTGACATTTTTAGTAGATTGCAACTCTCTTATGAAACAGCAACCAAGAAAGTTTAGGTTACATAAAGAGTGACCTATAGTCTAGGACTAAGAAAATGATAGTCCTTGTGTAACCTATCCTATTTAGGACATATCTGAAGTCATGTGCTGAATCTGTGCGCCACATTTTATAAAGGATTTTGATAAACTAGAGCTTGTCAATTTGACCATAGATTTTTGGATGGAAGGAATATTAGAAGTCAAATTATTCTTCCTGACCATTTTATTGATGTGGAAACTCACAGAAGTAAAATGATTTGCCCAAGGTCACACATGTGGTATGAGAGTAAGGATTCAAACTCAGGTCCTCTGCCTTCAAAATGGTGCTCTTTTCATTGTTTCATACTGCTGCTACTCCAAGGATTTTGAGGATGGTGAAGGGTCACAAATTAACAACATAGTAATATACATTGGGAAAAAAAAACTTGGAGAAAATAACCTAGGAGAAGAGAAAACAAAAAAACTGCCTTATAGTTTTTGAAATGATATCATATGGAATGGCTATCTGAACTGCTCTCTTTGGCTTCAGAAGGAAGACCTAAGAGAATGTCCTTAGGTTTTTCAAGTATGGGTTGAACTTAAATGACCTCTGAGTTTCCTTTGAATTCTGATATTCTATTATTTTGTTCATCATTTCAAATGAAGGGTAGGGGGATGATCAAATTGGTAATTTGAAAACAATCAGATCTTTTTTCCCCAATAAAATTAGAGAATCCCACAATAAAAAGTCTAAATAGTCTGTCAATTTCTGAACTATGGTCTAGGCTCACTGCTAGTTCTCTGACAGTTTCATGGTTAGAATTGATTCATACATGTTCCAAATCCCATTAGATATCTTCCTTTTAAAAGGAAAGAATAGCTAAACATATAAAGTGCTTAACTTTAAACAAGTTCAAGCTGCTCCCAGAGGCAAAAAGCCTAATAGGCCTGAATGCCTCTTGACAGGAGGACTTAGTTGTTAGTACTTAAGTTGGAGATTTGTCATATGTGTGTGTGTGTGTGTGTGTGTAACAAAAGCCCTTGGGGCAATGTGCATATTGCAAATCAAATCATGAAATAAAATAAACAGCTTACCTAACACTGCTAGATTTTCTCTGTGTTGATTATTTCAGTCCTAGGAAATCTCAAATGACATTTTTTTCAGAAAAGTAGAAGTTTAATCACTCACTGTTAGTCTACCAAGGGCTTTAGCACTCTGCTAAATAAATATCTGCAGATAAAGTATTGACATTAAACTTTTATCAGTGATTTGTTTTTATAAGTTGAAAATGTTTTAAAGTAGGTCATCATTCTCCAGTGTGCATAATTAGCATCATTACAATCTTTGTTTAATGGCATATAAATTGAATTTCTGTGCATTATAAGATGAATAAGGTTGTCATAGCTCATTTTCTTTTATATATTTGTGAGCACTATTGTTTTATAATCAATTAAATACGTAATGAAGTTAGCAAATGTTTATTTCACTACTTCACTTTCTATACACTACTCTCTTTGTATCTTTATGTGTATACCTGCATACCCATTTATAGAGAGAAAGAGAGAGACATAGATATCTCTGTATAAAGATAAATAAATAGGTTACATAGATATCTTGCTCCTAAATGCTCAAGCTAGACCTGGTTGTACTGACATCTCCACTGTGATGTCTTTCCCAGGAATCTCCTTATGTTTGCACACTCCTAGTCTATAAAAGTGGCCCTGACCCTTACCGCCTTTCAGCTACCTTTACTCTGAAAAATAGTAAGAAGAGTACTAAATGTGAGAAGCAGAGAATCTGAATTTGAATTCTTGCTCTACTACTATGTAAATGTGCAAAACTGGTTAAGATATATCACCTTTTTGGATTCTAATTCCTTACTATAAATTATAGAGGTTGGACTAGACAAAATCCAAGATCTCTTCAAATTCTAAACCCTATAATTCTATAAAAAGATGACATACTGATCTTAGAGATTACTAATAAGGGTTTATTTTTATATTGCACTTTTTAATAAAAAATTATGTGGAATAGATAGTGCAATTATAATAGATTCCCCTTCATCGGAGATCTTCAAGGAAAGGCTGAATGAGCATTTGTTTGGTACCTCATAGATGGCATTCTTTTTCTGGTTATGATTGGATTGACTGTGGTAGATCTTGGGGAGAGAGTTACATGTGGAATAGAAGGAAGGGAAAACAGAGAGAAACTGTCAGAAAGAAACAAGGAAACAAAGAGATAAAGTTGGAGAGTAAGAAAAGGAGGAGGAGCCAGACAGAGGCAGATAGGTAAAGATTGAGATGGGAAAAGGATCACAATACAAGTTTTTTGCTATTTTGTTCATCTTCAGATTATAGCAGAGACAACATAGAAAGAAGGTCTCACTCTTCCCTTCTTCATTATCATAATAGAAAAGAAAAAAGAAAAAGAGTAAAGAAATACAACTCCTCTGCGTCCAGGCAGAAAGGAGAATAATACAAACAAATTCAGAAGATAATATTCCAGAAATCTTAACTGCTTCTTCAGGACAAAATGGATTCCATATTCTATAGGCTTGTGCCTTCCTGCTATGACCAAAGGCTATACCTTGTCTCCATGCACAAAATGCAAAGCAATACTTGTGTACTTTGAAACCTCAGTTAGAAAGAGAAGTTCGTTTGGAATGATAAAAGTCTAATCACTATTAAATGGAGAAAAAACAAATGCTTCCCTCCACCCATTCCACATAATGCTTCTAAGACCACATTTCTAGAGCAAGGTTTTCATAGTCTATTTAACAGAAAGGAAGTCATCACTTCAATCATGTGGCTAACTGGGTACTTGCACTGTTTGGAGCTAGGTAGAGAAGAGGTGGATTAGTTTGTTGCACTGTGCCAAATCAAACTTCTAAAATGTGTTAATGATCAAATATAGTATTGCCAAAGATTTTTTAATTAAGAAGGCCCTCTTCACAATGTAGTAATCCTGTGATAAAGTAGGGAGAGAAATACTTTTTTGATATGTCATTAACTTAATAAAATCAGGAACTTTTAAAGCTGATAGGACCTCAGAAAACAAGTCCAAATTTTTCATTTTGCACACAAAGAGAAGGAAGGAAATTATTTGTAAGTCCTTATAGCTAAAATGACACCTTACAAGTGACTGCCTATCTTCTCACAAAACAGAAAAAACTTATTGAATTATTTTCTTCATGATGAGGGGCAGATATCAATAGGTAAAACTTGGCAAAATGGTTCATTGGTGATCTTAGCAATTTATTAGCACCCCTGAATAATCCATAGTAACATTATTAATAATAAATAATAATATCTAACCTTTGTATTGTGTTCAGCTGTTTTTTAGTTGCAACTGATTCTTTGTGACCCCATTTGGGGTTTTCTTGGCAAAGATAATGGAATAGTTTGCCATTTCCTTCTCCAGCTCATTTTACAGATGAGGAAAGCAAGGTAAACAGGATTAAATGACTTTCTCAGGGTCACACAGCTAATAAGCATTTGAGGTCATATTTAAAACTCAGGAAGATGAATCTTCCTGACTCTAAGTCAGGCCTGCTATCCACTGGGTTACCTGGCTTCCTTGTGACATTTATTGGGTTGGGTTTTTTTTGCTTTTTGGAGGACAATTGGGGTTAAGTGACTTGCCCAAAGTCACACAGCTAGCGTGTGTCAAGTGTCTAAAGCTGGGTTTGAACTCAGGTCCTCCTGACTCCAGG
>JAQQSW010019384.1:0-11057 GCA_028646575.1 Pseudocheirus occidentalis
AGGAATTATTCTCTTCAGAATGCTTTTGAGATTCTTTTTCCATCTGGAAAATTCGACTTTTTAAGGCATTCTT
This sequence comes from Pseudocheirus occidentalis, assembly GCA_028646575.1. NCBI lineage: Eukaryota > Metazoa > Chordata > Mammalia > Diprotodontia > Pseudocheiridae > Pseudocheirus > Pseudocheirus occidentalis. Next base: position 74 of record JAQQSW010019384.1, read on the forward strand.
CTCCTCATTGGCTTTCTGTGCCTCTTTGGCCATTTGAATTAATCTATTCTTTAAAGTGTTGTTTCCTTCAGTCAGGTTGTTGACCCTCTTTTCATGACTTTCTCGCATCATTCTCATTTCTCTTCCCCATTTTTTCTTCACTTCTCTTATTTGGTTTTCAAAGTCCTTTTTCAGTTGACGTGTAACTTCTAGGCATTCTTCAGTTGTCTTGGAAGCATTTGGTGTGGGAGTTCTGAGTTCTGGGCTCTCTTCCTCCCGTTCCATACTTTGACCCTTTTTATCCACAAAAAAGGATTCTAGAGTTTTATTGGTGTTTTTATTTTGCGTCCTTTTCTTCATGTTGGCCATTCAATTAATTGGTTGTTTTTTTAGGTGTGTGAAACTCTACTTCTGGGGTGGGGGGAGAAGCTCTGTTCCAAATTGCTGGAGTTTTCCCAAATGCCAGAGCTATTAGGGGTTTGTTGCAAGTCCCCCCAGATTTGGCTTGCTGAAAATGCACACCAGGACCACCACCCAAGACCACGATCTGGATCCAGGCTGCTCAACGCAAGAGCACTTGGCCCTGATCAATTGATTCAGCCCCTCTGCGGAGTCCGCAGGCCAGGGGCTCTGAAGCAGCCTGGTGGGGGCCGTCGCCAGTTCCAGCAGTTCCATTCCCCCACTGCTTCCTTCCCCAGGGGGTAGATTGGCCAACCTGCTTTACCACCCCGAAATTAATTTTCAAAGTTTCACTTTCACTAACCGTCTCTGACGATTTTAAGATCCCCTTAGGCAGGTGCTTTAGATTTTCTTTGAAGTAGACTCAAGGGTTTGGGAAGCTCACTCCTCCAGGCCATGTTGGGGCCTAGCGTGGCCACGGCTGCGGTTTTGGGCTGGCTGGGTCTGTGCTCCGCTGCGGTGCGAGCTGTGCCTTTCCTCTCCCATTCCTCACACCTTGGCACATGTGGAGGTCCTTGAGGCTGCAGAACCTGTGCAGACTGGCTGTGGTGCCCGCTTGGCTCAGGCAGCCTGGCTCCTTCCCACTGTCCCATTCCTGGCCACGGTCTCGGCTTCAGGCTGTTTCAGTCTCCACTCCTGGCTGCCCGATGAGCCCCTGCTGCCGAGCTGCCTTCAGCAAGAGATGGGTTCTCTGTATTTTTGTGAGTCTGAGACTCCTAGACTTTATCTGGGTTCATAATTTAGTGGGTGTTTAGGTTGGCAGTGTGGGAGCTGCGGGACATTGCTGCTTCTATGCTGCCATCTTGGCTCTGCCTCCTCCAGACTTCAACATCCATAGATTTCACTCCTTGTCAGATTTATCAGCATATAACTGGGCAAAACATTTCCTATTGATGGCTTTCCATTTCTTCTTCACTGGTGGTCACACTTTCATTTTTTATACTAGATATTTGGTTTTCTTTTTTTAAAACTTAAAATAAGCCACAACATATAAATCTTGCTGGTATTTTCATAACCAGCATCCTAGTTTATTTATTACTTCCTTTTTTTTACTTTCTTTTACATTTATCTAACCTTTGATTTTCAGGATTTCCATTTTGATGCACAATTAAGAAGTTTTAATTTGTTCTTTTTCTAAGTTTGTTTTTTTAGTCACACGATCAATTCATTGACCTATATTGTGGCCACTTAACTCAGTAGTCTAAGGGCCAGCCTTAGGCTGTATTCTCAGGAGGAACTGAAGAGACCAGAGGTAAGAGAGGAGCATACAGCAGCTGTCCTTTATTGTATTGTAACATCTTACTTAAATACCCTAGAGGTAGCATGATTTTCTTGTGCACTGGAGGAATGAACAGTGGAGGACAGGTCAAGCCAGCTGTCTTAGCTGCTGCTCATCAGTTGAGTGGTCTCATGAAAAAGACTTCCCTGTGAGCTTAGTAACTGGGCTGTGTCCCTCAGCAACACAGATGCTTTAAGACTCACACTGATCACTACATTTCCCCCTTTTTTGTTTTAGAAAAGTGCCAAGTGAGTATCAGCTTGAATAATGGCTAAGCTATTACAAAAACATTAAACCAAACAAAGGAGAACTACAAAACAATAATATGCCTCAAAACGTCCTATACATATAACCACAGTCTAATGCTGTTTGAATTAGCTGCTGATATTAAATCAATTCTGGCTTGTTCTTCGAAGCCTTTTGACACATTGAGCTTGCACTAATTGGTTTTATGCAGTAGATAGACATAGCAAGAGACTAACTGTACAATTTATACAAGTCACATTAAGCACCCCGTGAGCTCCTCTTACATTATGTCCCCACATTTTCACTATGCAACAGAACAAACACAAAGTTGGATCATTTTGAAACAACTTCTGGGGATGAAGCCAAGATGGCGGTGTAGAAGCAGCAAGGTCTCGCAGCTCCCACACAGCCACCCTAAACACCATAAAATATGACTCTGGAAAAATTCTAGGATTCTCAAACTCACAAAAGCACAGAAAACACACCTCGTGCAGAAGGCAGTTCAGCAGCAGAGCATCATCGTGGCAGCCTAACATCAAAATGTGGCCAGGTCCCAGGGCGGTTAGGAGGAGCTGAGCTGAGCCAAGCCACACCTCAACCAGTCTACAAGAGAGAAGATCTACAGCCTCTAGCAACTCCACATCTACCAAGGTGTGAAAAATAGGGATTAGAGAAAGGCAGCTTGGCAGGAGGGCCCCATCTCGCAGGCCTGCAGGCCAGGAGCTGACACCAGCCCAGCCTGAAACCACCACACGTCCAGGCTCCAGGGCAGCCAGGAGGAGCCAAGCCTTCCAAGCCACAGCATGAGTCTACTTCAGAGGAGATCTAAAGTACCTGGCGCAAACTTCACATCTACTGAGCCAGGATAAGAGGTCAGTGAAAGGGAGGGAAGCTTTCAAGCTAAATTTTGGGGCGGAAAAACAACTCGGCCAGTGTACCCCCAGGGCAAGGAAGCAGTGGGGGAAGGCCAGGAACTACTTCAGAACCCGTTGCTTCGGATCCGGCAGTGGGGCTGATTTGATTGATCAGGGCCAAGTGCGTTTGTGTTGAGGGGCCTGGATCTGGATTGTGGTCTTGGGTGGTCGTCCTGGGGAGCACTTTCAGCAAGCCAAAGATGGGGGGCCTGCAACACCCCCCTAATAGCTCCGGCAGCTGGGAAAACTCCAGTGATTTGGAACTGAGCTTTCCCCCCTGGAAGCAGAGTTTCATAAAGCTAAAACAAAAAAAACCAAACAAACAACCAATTAACTGACTGGCCAACATGAGGAAAAGGAAGCAAAATAAGAACAGCAATAAGCCTCTAGAATCCTTTTTTGTGGACAAAAAGCTTCTAAGCATGGAAAGGGAGGTAGACAACAGAGTCAGAACTACCATAACAAATGCTCTCAAGACACTTGAAGAATTCCTAGAAGTTATAGACAATCTGAAAAAGGACTTTGAAAAACAAATAAGAGAAGTGGAGGAAAAAGTGGGAAGAGAAATGAGAATGATGCAAGAAAATCATGAAAAAAGAGTCAACAACCTGACTGAAGAAAACAACATGTTAAAAAATAGATTAACCAAATGGCAAAAGTGGCCCAGAAAGCCAATGAGGCGAAGAATGCCTTAAAAAGTTAAATTTCCCAGATGGAAAAAGAATCTCAAAAACATTCTGAAGAGAATAATTCCTTCAGAATTAGAGTGGAGCAAGTGGAAGCTAATGACTTCATGAGAAACCAAGACACTATTAAACAGTTACAAAGAAATGAAAAAATAGAAAGCAATGTGAAATATCTCCTTGAAAAAACCACTGACCTAGAAAATAGATCCCGGACAGACAATTTGAAAATTATTGGTCTACCTGAAACCCAGGACCAGTAAAAGAACTTGGAAAACATCCTTCAAGAAATCCTCAAAGAAGGGGCGGCTAGGTGGCGCAGTGAATAGAGCACCGGCCCTGAAGTCAGGAGTACCTGAGTTCAAATCTGGCCTCAGACACTTAACAAAAAAACTAGCCATGTGACCTTGGGCAAGTCACTTAACCCCAACTGCCCTCCAAAAAAAAAAAGTGGCAAAAAAAAAGAAATCCTCAAAGAAACTTGCCCTGATGTTTTAGAGACAGGGGGCAAAATAGAACTTGAAAGAATTTACCAATCATCTCTTCATAAAGATCCCCAAAGGAAAACTCCTAGAATTGTTATTGCCACGTTCCAGATTATACAGTTAAAGTAGAAAACATTACAGGCCTCCAAGAAAAAAAAAAAACATTTGAATACTGCAGAAGCGTTATCAGGATAACCCAAGATCTGGCAGCTTCTACACTGAGGGATCGCAGAGCCTGGAATATGATATTTTTAAGATTAAGGGAGCTGGGATTAAAACCAAAAATCAACTACCTAGCAAAATTGAGCATATTATTCCAGGGGAAAATATGGTCATTCAATGAGGTGGAGGACTTTCAAGCACTCTTCCTGAAAAAAACAGAACTGAAAAGAAAATTTGATAATCAAACACAAGAAGCATAAGAAAGTAAATATGGGAAAGAAATCATAAGGAACTTCTCAAATTTGAATTATTTACATGCCAATATGGAAAAATGATAACAGTAACTTAAGAAACTTTTCTGAGTATGAGGATAGGTGAAGGGAATAAAAATGGATATATATGTATATTTATACATATGTCTATATATAGGAGCCTATGTATGCATATGGATACATATCTGAGCATGTGTACATAGGGGTATATAGAGGTCATAGGATCAATTGAATATGAAGGGATGATACTTTAAAAGGGAAATTCTGAGGTGGGAGAGGGCTAGAATGAGAAGAGACAGGGAGAGAGAAAATGGGGCTAATCATCCCTTGTGGAAGAAGCAAGGGATAACTGTTACAATTTTACTTTCATTTACTCTCATTGAATCTGGTTTAGGGGAGAAATGGCACAAACTCTAAATTGGGCATCACGCCGCCCAAGAGAGTAGGGGGCATGGGGATGAAAGGCGGAATAATGGAGGAGAAGCAGGGTCTGGGGAAGGGATGATGGATGCTCACACTTCAATAAAGGGACAGGGACAGGGTAGAGAACAGAACAAGGGGCAAAGAAATAGGAAGGAGGGACATATGATCACTGTCACAATATGTCCACTATGAAGTTGTCCAGTATAAACACACCTACACAGCCTGTATTGAATTAGTTGTCTTTCCAGCAGGGGTGGTTGACAAGTGAGGAGTTGAAAGAATATAGAATTTAAAGCTCTGCAATACCTGCAACTAGGAATTAAGACATACAGGAGCTGAGGTAGGGAGACCCTCCCTGCTGTACCAGGGGCTCTACAGTGGGATCACTGTTTTGGGGTTGGGGTAGGGGAAAGATGGGGAGAAAATCTATAATTCAAAAATCTCATGAAAATGAATGATGTAAACAAGAAACAAATAAAATTCATTACATAAAAAAGTTGGATCATTTTAAAAGGATATGAAGGACTTAACTAAACATAGTATTAACTATTTGCAAAAGAGGGTTATTAACAGCTATGCAAATTATCAGTCCATGGCAACTCTTACATTTGTGTAAACACTGACAAAACAATTCAATGAAGGAATTCCTTTTTTGGCATTTCACATTACAACTGAGATACAAAGAGTGCTTCACTGGAAATTTCCTGAAGATATCCTTATCAACAAAATTAGCCTATATTATGCACAACCGTTTAAAGATAGGACTCTTTCAAGAGGAACGGTCACTGTCCTGAGCTTTTCCCCCCAAACATGCTCGTGGGTAAAAGCTACATCCAACATTTCCTTGTGCTTTCCGGTCCCCAGGCTTGAGCACATGCTGCCACGTTCCCCAATGCTGTCCCAAGCTGTTATCACAATTGGTCTTGTGGAAACTGTGGCTATCCATAGACCTTTCCAAGTTCTGTCTTTTGATGGACTCCACATTTGCATGGGAACACAACATTTCTTGTACAGTTTATGATGTGCCATAAGTGGCCATCCACTGTAGCTTGACTGATGGAGCCAACAGTGTGGTGGGTTGGTTATGTTGTTCCACATAAGCAGGTGGTGAGATGGTGAGCATGGTGAAGGCAAAAGCCACGTCCCTTGCTAATTCATCTGGCATGGTTTACCCTGTCATCAGGATGAGTGCCTCCTCTTTTTCCTTTTCTGCTGCTCATTTAGAGATAATGCAGACACTCTTTTCAGGAGCCCACTGTTGACCTTCATCTGTGGAGATACAAGCATACCCTGGCCCCCACATTATGAGGGAACCGAGGCCTTCCCAAGTACTTGTGGGTGTCCTACATATTGATTTTTCACCATTGCCATCTCTTTGTCAGCACCCTAGCTTCATAGTCATCAGAGCTGTTGCATAGCATGTGTGATATCCTCAGCAGTGTATAAACTATCTTGTTTATGTGGCCTTATCTCACAGGGCCTGGGCCATATCCCCCTTTTTGTTTTTAAGCTCCATAAATTTGGGTGGGCTAAAGTTGCTTGGGTGATAGGGTCAGCCACAAACGTGTTTGTCAATAAGCAATCAGCTTTATTGTTGCCATCAAAAATGGGACCAAGGCCATCAATGTGAGATTGCACATGAAGAATGTAAATTGGGTGTTTAACAAGTTCAAACAGTTTGTTGGGCATGGAGTAAAATCTCTGTGATATCAGTTGGATTCTTCTTTAGGATCACTGTTAACTGTCCCTTCCATATTGTAATAAACAATAAGGATTTACTAGGTTTCTCTTACATAACATTTTCCTTTCTCAGAGTTAAACTTAAAAGTCTTAGAAATCTTTTCAAATATCTTGCGAATTTCTTAGCGAGTTTTAAAATAAAAAGTTCCTTTTTTAGACTGAGTGACTTTGCTTCTAGACATAGTTTCCATGGACTTTTGGCAGTTTTACAACATAGGAATAACTGAGAAGGACTTTAAAGAGGGGATGGTGGTGATGCCCCTGCTTTGTCAAATTCACATACATGAAGGAGGAATGGTCTGAATGGACAGAATTAATCCAAATAAAGTTTTCACCTAATCTCTTCCTTTCTACATATAGCAATCAACTAACAACTTTAGGCTTTATCATCAAAACAGTAAAGTAACTTTGATAATAATTTCCATAAATGATAGCCAAATGGTTTTAGATATAACTTCCTTTTTAACTATAGGTAAACATGTAAATACCTGATTTTGTATAGGGCACACAAACACTTTACAAAATGCAAGTGACTGTAATAGCAATCAAATTTATCAGATAATTAGCACTTTGTATGTCAGGGCTAAGTAGCACTTAGTAACTTAGGGGTAAGTATTGAAGTTGTGAGCCCTGTCCACTGTAGAGAAGGCATGAACTCCCCTGTTGATGTGGAAGAAGGCTATTGGCTGAGACAGAAGGCCAGTGCTGTATATAAAGAAGAAGTCTAGAGACAGAGAGACAAAATTGGACTTTTCCAGCTGGAGGAAGCAGTATTGTCTCAGTATCTGGAAGTTGAAGAAGTGAGTTGTAGTTTTCTTAAGAGAAAGAGATAGAGAAAGAGAGAGAGAGAGAGACAGAGACAGAGAGAGAGAGAGACAGAGAGACAGAGAGATAGAGACAGAGAGACAGAGAGATAGAGACAGAGAGACAGAGAGACAGAGAGAGAGAGACAGAGAAAGAGAGACAGAGAGAGACAGAGACAGAGACAGAGACAGAGAGACAGAGAGAGTTTTTCTCCCAGCATCTGGAAGCTGACTGAGAGTTGAGATGGAGTTTTCCTGAGACCAGAATCTGGTGAAGGGCAAACAGAAGGCCAATATTCCTTCTGCGTCCTAGGATCAGGTGATATGCTGGAAGACTGAAGAAGCATGACCAGAATAAGACTTTGTTTATTCATGACCTGGCTGATCCTTGAGTTCCAGGCAAGAGAAGTGGTAAAGGGTTTGAGATGTGCTGGACCTTGTGAACTTCAACGTGTGCTGGTGATTGCCCTGAGGACTGGACAAGGACCTGGGAGCTGTCTACCTCTGAGGTCTGGACGAGAACCTGGCAGCAGTCTGCTTCTGTGTCCAGGTGACTGTTTGGTGGATTCAGGAGGGAGCTGGGACCATGGAAGGGGATCCAGGGCATCAGAGAGACCACCCAGAGTCAAGATGAAGAAAAGGCCTCCCCTTAGATGAAATTGATGTTTGCTGGACCCCAAGGGGTGGAGAGTTTGTGTGGTTTTCTAATGACTGTACTAGTGATGAATGATATTTAGTAATTGTGAATCTAGATTAGTGACTGATTAATTTAATAGTTGCCCCATGAGTGGAAGATTGATATATTGGGAATTGACTGATTGAATGACTAAGTGAAAAATGTTTACCCCTTAGGTAAACCAGGTGATTATTCTATTGTTCATTGTTCTAAATATTGTGGCCACTGTAGTGAAAACCGTGTGGTCGTTCTAATGTTAAGCTGTTATGAACAGTATGATGTGACCTTTCTGTGATAAGATGTAATGCTGTGAATATTATATTGTGAATGTTTGCCTTGATTTGTAATGGTATAAACAGAGTGTTCACTATTACTGCATAATCCAAACCTTAAAAGCTGTTCACAGCAGCATTCTTTTGGGAATCTGCTTGTACATTGTGTTACAGTGACCTAACTGTTTTAAAATAAATTCTACATCATTTGATTCCAACAAAATTCAACCTAAAATTTCACTCATAAAACTCTACTTCTGGCTTACAATGATTCCTTAGTCTTCACTACACTTGAATTTTACTATAGTTAAGAAAAAAACACAAGGACACCAATTTCATTTCCAAATCATCACTTGAAAAAGCTTCTAACAAAAATTAGGCTTTCTCCTCTCTTCACAGCTGTAGAGTCTTATTGTAGATTTAGAGGTTTGAATTGAGAGGTTCATTTGTTCATCTAAACAAGGTGTGGGCTTCAGTTTGCCTCAGGGCTTTTGCTAGTGAGAACCTTGTTTCCTTTCTTCTTTTAGTCAGATTGTTGGGAGGTAATTTAAATTCCCTATTATTTTTAAATCACTCTCATAATTTGTTAATATTACCATATATTTCAGTGATATATTTATTCCTAAAAATTTCTTAGAGAGTGAAATGCTTTCAACCCCCCACACAAATAGAGTAGATCTTCTGAAAAAATTCTCAGAGGTGCATGTTGTTCCACTTCCCCAAAACTGGGAAACCTGAAGCTCTCACCTTTTAAATGTTTCTTTACCAGATCTTATTGAAATTCCAATTTGCCTACATGCCAATTAGTATAAAAAATTCTGACTCATTTTAGCACTAGGGTATCAATGGTACAAATTCATTTTTTCACATCTCCTTTAAAATGACCAAAATAAGTTCAAATTGATTTTTAGTAGCATTCCAATGCACAAGATTTTTTTCTAGGCATTTGTTTATTTTTTAGCTTTTCAATCTAAGGGGGAAACTCCCATATTATTCCTTATCACCATCTCCTCACTCCATTTGGCCAGAGTGAAATGAAGGGAAGGAGATTTTCAAACCTTTAAAAATCTCAGAACTTGTTGTTCACACTTTTCTTACACAATGTCAAATGACTCACACACTCACTCACGTAAAGATATACAGACAAAGCAGACAGACATAAAAAACAACAGAATGGATCTAAAAACTTCACATAGAATTTATAGGAGATCTCCTAAAAAAAATTAACAGTTGCTGGCTCTCCAGATAGTAACAGAAGCCAGGTTAAACTTACTTGATAATAAATAGCTATATCACACCAAAGTGTTCGAGCCACCTCTGTCACTTTCATTCCTGATGTTAAATATATCATTAATATATACCATAGAAAACCAGCAGAAATTGGGAAATGCTGGAGTCCCTCCTTCACTAGTTCCTCCAGTATTTTTTTCTTTTTTTATTTTATTGACTTGTTTGTTTACTTTTAGGTTACAAGATTCGGTTCAAGAGTCACTTGAGTTTCAGATTTTTCTGCCCTTCCTCCACACCCCCACCCCCACCATTGTGGCATACAATCATGTATAGGATCTGCAAACTCTTTCACATTCTACAATTGTCTGGTTTTATAGGTGTTATAGCCAATGGAGTGAACAATGAGAAAAGAGCAACACAAGCCAAACATAGAAAAGAATGATAGCATGCATTGCTTCAGTCTCCTTTTAAACTCTGATCTTTCTGGATGTTTCTCTGAATGTAGACATCTCCTTCCATCCTGAGACTTGTAGAGTTGTCTTTTAACTGTGTGATGCTGAGAAGCATCCAATTTTTCAAAATTGGTCTTCACACATATGATGTATCTGTGACATATGATACATCTGTGATGTATCTGTATTGTACAGATTTTTCCTGGTTCTGCTCTTCTCACTCAGCATCAATTCGTATAAGCCTCTACAGCTATTTATGAAGTCAATCTCCTTCCCATTTCTTATAGCACAATAATATTCTATCACATTCATATACAATAACTTGTTCAGCCATTCCCCAATTGATGGGCATCCCTTAAATTTCCAGTTTTTTGCCACCACAAAGAGAGCTGCGACAAATATTTTTGTACATATGGGACCTTTTCCCACTTCTATGATCTCTTTGGGATACAACCCCAAAAGTGGTATTACTGGGTCAAAGGGTATGCATTTGTTTATAGCCCTTTGGTCATAGTTCCAGATTGACCTCCAGAATGGTTGTAACAGTTCACAGCTCCACCAACAATGCATTAGAGTTCCAATTTTTCCACATCCTCTCCAGCACTTGTCATTTTCCTGTTTTGTCATCTTAGCCCATCTGACTGGGGAGATGTGGTACCTCAATGTTGTTTTGATTTGTATTTCATGCATCAATAGTGATTTGGAGCATTTTTCCATGTGCGTAAATATATCTTTAATTTCTACCTCTGTAAATTGCTTGTTCATACCCTTTGACCACTTATCAATTGGGGAATGACTGGCATTCTTGTAAATTTTATTTAATTCCCTGTATATTTTAGAAATGAGGCCTTTATCAGAGACATTAGTTGTAAATATTCTTTCCCAATTTCCCACTTCCCTCTTAATCTT
>JAQQSW010019385.1:0-11057 GCA_028646575.1 Pseudocheirus occidentalis
GTAGCATCTCTTTAATAAATGTCTTTCACTTACCTTCACTCAACACATCTTCCATATCCAATAAATTACCAAGTCCTATCAAATCTGCCTCAAAATTGTCTCATACCTTTCTCCTTCTCTCCACTTACACCATCAACACCTTAGAGCCCCACCACCTCTTTTCTAGACCATTGTAATAGCTTCTAACTGAAGCTCCCAGGTTCTTGTCTCTTTTATCACCAAATCATCTTCCATATCGATGCCTAAATAATGTCCTTACATCTAGCTATGTCACTCCCAGAGGCTTCAATGGTTCCATGCTACCTCTAGGAAGAATACAAATTCCTCAAATTGGTATTTAAAGCTCTTCAAGTCTTGGCTTTAGCCTTTCCTCCCAGGTTTATTTTCCATTAGTACCTTCAACAATTCTGCCTTCAAGACAAACTGGCCTACCTGCTATTTCTCTACCTCGGCATTCCATCTCAAACTTCTGTGCCATTTTGTGGGCTACCTCATAGAGTGAACCACACCCTCAACTCTGCTGCTTACAAAGGTCCTTTTAGAAAGTGCTTTCCTTATTTAGCATTCAGATCACTTGCTACCTCCTATAGGAAGAAGCCTTTCTCATTTCCTCTAGTCTTTAGTACTTTTCATTCCTCAGTTATAAATATGTTAATATTAAACAATGAATATGTGTACATTTTGGATCTCTCTGGTAGATGTTCTCTCCTTGAGGGAAATGACCATTTTTTCATTTTCATTTTGGGTTCACGATGCTTTGCACGTAGTAGACAGTGAATACTTAATGACTTGGATTAGACTGGATTAATTGAATTGATATGTCTTTTTCTTTTATAGTTGGAGTTATTTCTGATTTAGATATTTCTTGGCTTACAAGCAGTGGCTGGGTTTTAGTTTACAATTGTAAGCATAGCTCCCCTACTCCCTCCCATCTCACTCTGGTTGAGAAATACAAAACAGAAGAGAAGCCGTGGAGCTTGGAGTGTAGACCTTGAATTTATAAGAACTAAGTTCAAGGTCAGGTGCTGCTACTTATTACCTGTGTGACCTTGGTCAAGTCACTTAACTGAAGTTCAGTTTCCTTACGTATAAAATAGGTAGTTAGTTTAGTCATAGATAACCTATGAGGTCTCTTGGTTCTAACACTATGGCTCTCTGAAAAAGTATAATCCATGGTCACCTAGGGAGAGTTCTGGTTTTTTTTCATTGTTTCATCATTGCTTAATAAGATTCACAGTTTACTGAATAAGTGATGTTAATAAGAATTGTTACTTGGAATTGAGAGACAGATTTAAGGTTCCCAAGTAAATTATTAAAGTAGTCAAAAGATCACTCAATGCCTATTTTGTAACTACTTAAATATAGTATTATAATACTATATATGTAGTTAATATAATATATAATATATTGTTATATTAAATATAATTTATTATTTATTATATTATATATTATTTTATATAATATAATTATATTACATTATAATTATATTATAAAGATATTATATAGTATATATCATATACTATATAATACTATATTTAAGTAGTTAATATAATATATGTTATAATATATAGTATAGATTTTGTAACTACTTAAATATAGTATTCTCATAATTAAATGTTCTTTCAAATGAAGAGATCAAAGTTCAGTTTAATTAGCAGACCAAGGTTCTGTATTGATTCTACAATATATCATCCAATTTAAGAGAATAAAGATTTGTCGTCTCTCTCCTAGGCCAGGAAAATCTGCAAGCAATTTCATTTCACAGGAGCATTGGCATTGCTTTGGAAACTTTAAAGTGGCATAAATTGCAAATTTTATTTATTCTTATTTACTTGGTTTTAGTTCATTCATCTATAAAAATCTGAGTGTTGGAAAAAGGATCTATAAGTCCTTTCTGTCTCAAAATTCTTTGACTCTGAATTCTAGGATTTTTATGACTGAAATGCTACCTATGTTTTCTTGTTAGTTTCATTAATAGCATTCCCGCTCATCTTAAACTAATTGAGCTCGATCTTGATCCTTCTCCTCTTCCTCCTCCTTCTTCACCTCTTGTAGTATGTTTTAGTTTAATCGGGCCAGCAAACACATCTTTTTTTTTTGCTTTGTTTTTGTTGGGGGAAGGCAGGGCAATTGGGGTTAAGTGACTTGCCCAAGGTCTCATGGCTAGAAAGTGTTAAGTGTTTGAGGCAGGATTTGAATTCAGGTCCTCCTGACTCCAAAGCCAGTGTTCTTTTCACTGAACAACCTAGACGCCCCAAGCAAACATATCTTAAGATCTAGCAAAATTCCATTGGTTCTAGTCTTGACTCTGTTACTAACTAGTTGCATAATTTGGTGAAAGTCCCTTATCTACTCTGGGCCTTCTCTACCTCATGTATGAAATGAGTATTTAAAAGAGATAATCCTTAAATTTTCCTTTATCTTGAAGAGTCCATGATTCTAACTTGGCCTCTGTCAAGGACTATCTCCATGACTGCAGGCAAGTAATTTGAGTCCCCTGGACCCCAGTTTCCTCATCTAGACAATTTAGATGATGACATTGGTCCTACTCACCTCATGGAGTTGCCTTGACTGTGGAATCAAATAACAGATTTGAAAGTGCTTTGATGAAATAAATACTTTAGAGTTTAGAATGGGTGGCATGTTAACTACTAGCAAGACTTGTCTGCATTTTAGGAAATATCCTGAGGATTCACTATAATATTAGCTACTACTATTCAATTTCTACCTCTTCCTTAACTACTTTTGGCTTCGTTCATCCCCCAATCACTAGATACTTGATGCCTGTATCTCATGCTACATTAGAAGGATTTGGTCACGTGCTACTTCATATTCTTCTAATAGTTTTATGTACCTCCTTTATGTCTACCCTACAAATAGTAAGTCCGTGTGTGATTCTTTTGGCTTCTTTTAGTTCTCCAAGTAATGATAGACAGAGAGCAGGCATTCAGTAAATATTTTTCAATTGTTTAACATGAAACTTAACCCCTGTCCCAATAATTGTCCAAAGAACTTTGATCATAAAATGTTTGTAAATGTCTTTGGTACAAACTAGTCCCTCCTGTCTTGTGTTTTCATAGTATGGTTCAGAGAGATGGTATGATAGTGAGATTATTGTGCCCATGGATGATTACTGTGGGGGTGCCATTTCATAATTTTCTTGTATGGTTCAAATAAAAGAAATCAAAATGATCAACAGAGATTCTACTCACCTCCAACCAAAGAAAATAAGAAAATGATGAGAAAAATAGAACCAAGTCACTAAATCCTTAATATTTATCTGTGCATTTTTTTTCTTTGAAAATAAAGTGGTTGAGGCATGACAAGGTAGTGCAGTCAATAGAGCACCAGCCCTGGAGTCAGGAGGACCTGAGTTCAAATCTGGCCTCAGACACTTAATATTTACTAGCTGTGTGACCTTGGGCAAGTCACTTAACCCCAATTGCCCTGCCTTCCCCCCTCCAAAAAGCAAAAAGAAAAGAAAGTGGTTGAGTATGGAACCTCAAATTTATGGCATTATGAGTTACATCAACTATATCCTTAATAATACAAGATGAAGAGGGACAGAAAGAGAGAGGGAGGCGAAAGAGGGAACAAGAAGGAAGGAGGGAGAGAGGGAGACAGAGAGAGAGAGAGATCCAAATAATGCTCATTTGTGGGTTTTTTCAGATTCTGAGGAGAGGAAAAGGTAACTTGAAAAATACTATGCCTTGCATGGCTGCAAAGGAGGCTTGATTGATACCACATAATGTTTCTCATTTTGCAGTGTTTCCAATAAGCATCAAAGGCTGAATGTTTAGAATGCAAATGAAAAAGTCAACTGAGTGTTCCATAAATTCTTATGGTGAAAATAAATCCATCATTCTAAAATGTATTTTGATATCTAAATCTTAGGAATTTCTCTGTAATAGGCCAAGTGATAACACAGACAGATTTCTTAGCTTTTCTATGACTCAAATCTCTCATCTCAAAGTAGTTTTGGGTGGCTAACAGATTTCAAATGTCTTCAGTGACCACAAGAAACAAACAAAAAATACTTGAGCCTGTTTTTAGCACATGTGCTGTGTCTTTCGCATGATTCACCATAAATATGTTGGTTTTGGTGTCATATAATTTGGGATTAAATCCAAGTTCAGCTGCTAGCTCTTTGTATCACCCTGTACAAGTCAGCTAACCTCTTTTGGCCTCAATTTCATCATCCATGAAATGAGGAGGCTGTAGTAGATGAACTCTGAGGTCCTTCCCCGTCCTACATCTATGATCCTTTAACATTTTGTGGCAAGAAGTCATTTTTTTTTCTATCTGGAAAGCTGGTTGGTCTTATGTAAGGTTTACCAGATGGAAAATATTGCGATTATAGGATATGTTAGAAAAGTACTGCAATAATAAGAAATGTGAGAGATAAAAAATGAATAATAACATCCTGATTCCACAGAAAAACACTTCATTCCCAGAGACCCATGTTATTCAATCTCCTCACTATTCTATTGCAGAGCTGATATTGTCCACTGTGACCCCAGTGTCAATGTCGTGGCCTCTAAGGATTGAGAAAATAAGAACCAAGTCCTTGTCTAATCTACAGGTTCTGCCACTAACTTGGGCAAACTATTAAACAATTTTAGGACTGTTTGATCATCTGTAAAATAAAGAAGCTCTACTAGTTTGGTCTCTAACATCTCCTCTGGTTTGATACTCTATGAATATATGAAACTGGTTTTATAGGCCACAAGAAATGACACTGGACACAAGTTGTTATATCCAGTTACAAAACCATCTGGGATTTGTACATAATGATGACAAAGAATGATAAATTACAGATTGAATGCTTTTACCATTCCTGATGATAGCACAGCTCAAAATCTATGTGCTATGCCAATGCTTAAAGAATAAATGTTACTTTCAAAGGTCACTATGCTAGAATTTGAGTGTATTTCAATTTATCTGTCCTGTAAAAATTGGCATTTTCTTTCTGGTTCACTCACCATATGTTGCCTTTTTCCCTGTAGTCAAGTTCCAATATCATAAAATCGTAAGGCTCAAAGTGACCTTAAAATGATTTAGTCTAGTGTTTCCTAACTGTTCTACTATAACAATTTTTATTTTTACTACTAAAGGTCCTTCCTTTTTAAAACCTGGAAACTTTGAATCAAAAATCCTTCTCCCTGAGGAATAAAGCGATTTCTCCAAGACTACACAATTAGCCAGTGGTAGCCCTGGGGTTCCAAACTAGAATCCTTAATTTTGCTAGTATTGTTCAGTGTCTCCCAAATGGTCACATCTACTTTTGACGGCATCATCTGCCTCCTTCTATATCGCATGGCCATATAAACTTAATATCTCTATGTGATACAATTCAGAAAATTGTGTGGCACTTGTTGTGTGGAAGTTTTCCTGATGTCAGCTAATTTTTTTTTCTCTTCCTAAAATGATGACAAGTCCTGGTGTGAAA
The DNA here is from genome assembly GCA_028646575.1 of Pseudocheirus occidentalis. Taxonomy (NCBI): domain Eukaryota; kingdom Metazoa; phylum Chordata; class Mammalia; order Diprotodontia; family Pseudocheiridae; genus Pseudocheirus; species Pseudocheirus occidentalis. Next base: position 5,450 of record JAQQSW010019385.1, read on the forward strand.
AACATACCCAAGGATAGAAAGAAACAAAATACTCTGGCTAAGCTGCCCAACAGGAAATATTCTAATTACAGAGGATTTGGTTTAATAACACAGTCATATGTTTCTTTTATAGCCAGTTGGGGATTTATGAATGAAAGTGTAATACACGTCCTCTCCTCTGTTCCATGTTCTCTTGCAGATGACCATTGAAAATCCTGCAACAATCTGGAAAGTCAACTTCACAGACATCATTAGAACTTAGATTTCACTCTATAAATTTCACTGGGCACTTTAGATTCTGTTTTAGAATGATTAAGAAGAAGTGTGAAAGGAATGGGTAGATTGCTGACCGTGGAATTAGAAAGGCCTGGTTTTAAATGCTGCTTCTGATATCTAAGGGCTATTTGGCTCTAGAAAAGTCACTTCACCTTCTTGACCTAAGCTCAAATTTGACTTCAGACACGTTTTAGCTGTGTGTGACTCTGACCAAGGCACAGTTTAAAACAGCATCTACCTCCGAGTTGCTTTTAGGCTCAAATGAAATATTTGTAAAGTACTTAGCAGTACCCACAACATAATAGGCACCATATAAATGCTTTTTCCTTCCCTCCCTCTCTTTAATTTATAAGATAATAAATCAAAGAGAAAGGTACAGATATGCAAGGTAATAATAGTAATAACAGTAATAATAATAATATCAGCAACAACAACATTAACTCTTATGCATAACCAACTATGTACCAGGTACTAAGTTAGTGTTTTACAGTTATTCCCTCATTTGAGCCTCAGGACAACCCTGGGAGGTATTATCCCCATTTTATACTTGAGAAAACTAAGACAACCAGGTTAAGTGATTTACCCAGGGTCAAACAGTTAAGTGTCTGAGTCTGGATTTGAAATCAGGCTTTTCTAACTCCAGGCTTTGTGCCATGGCAGATGAAGATCCTCCCTGGGAATATCATATGTTGAGGAAATCATCAATTTTTTTAAAGTAGCCAGTATTAATCATCTCTCTAACTGAAGACCTATTGATATTTTATTTTATACACATCTATGATTTTAATCTCATGTGGACATTCCCAGGTGACAACTCCATCTACCAATACAGATCAGAAACTCTTTTGCAGTTTATAATCTTAGACCATTCTCCTGTGCAAATACAAGTAAAGTGACTTGACCATTCACACAGTTATTTTCAGCCATCTTTGAATCCAGGATTTTCTAACTTCAATCTGGCCCTCTAGTACCTTGGACCATGCCTCTCTTCTCTCATGGTCATCAGGAGGGAATGATTTGGTTCTTTATAACATGAACTGATGAAACAATAACACTTTGGTAAGTGCTAGATTTCAGGTGACCCCAAAAAAGATTTGAGGGGAAGAGGAGAATTTGTGGGAGTAATTAGAAGATAATACTTCATCAATTTGGCCAGGAGCACTTTCAATTCAGAGCAGGCATTTTTTTTTTTTACTTCTCCAAGATTTCCATTTGTGAGGCAGCTAGGGGAAGGCTAGATGAGCTGGTTAAGCTGAATTTATGAATCTCCTCAGTTTCCTTTTACTGTCTTGAGTTTTGATGGTGCTTTTCTGAAAGCAAATATATCTATTGGGTGAGAAAAAAAGAAAAGAATCTTCCCCTATTAGCAAGTGCCAATTCTGCTCCAATATTCATTCTGCTCTTGGTCTCGGTGGATCATATAGTAGAGATCATTCTCCCATTAGCATGTGGGCCAAATTTCTTAAGAGCCAAACCTTGAATGAGAGCATGTGTATGTGTGTGTGTGTGTGCGTATCCTTGCACATGTGTCCAAGGCAGTGTTTCACCCAATGTGAGACAAAAGAGTTGTCTGTAAGCCAAAGGCAAAATTGAACAAAGATGTCCTGCTTTCTGAACAAAGAGACCCTAAAACTTTTTAGGATTCCAAGTCTCACCCAACAAGGAACATTTTGAGTCAGATGGTATAAAGCCAAATCGTTCTCCAATTTAAAGGCTTCAAATTAAGAGCACAGCTTTCACTGAGTTTAAAGTGAGCCAGCAACCAATGTTTTCCTTTTTTGCATAGAATTTGAACTTCAAGAGTTCTACAGATGGTGAGAAGACTTGAATCTGATTTGTCAATCCAAACTGATAAGAATTTAAATCTCTTTTCTGCGGAGGGGAGGAGATAATTTGGCTGATACACATGATAATCTTGCAGTAAGTTGGCCTTATTCACTAAGATTGTATTTGAGAAGAATACATTTTAAGGAGAGATGAAACTGAATGATTCAGTTGGCCAGGAAGTCCCCAGTCATTAGGATTCTTGGACTAGAAATCCTATAAGAACTTGATTTTTCTTCTGTAGATTTCCTGTGTTTTCTGGTTTGGATTAGTTTGAAGAGATCAACTTTTTTTCTTAGGCCATTTCTAGGGTATTTTTTTGAACTTGAGATATTTGGAGATTATGAAAAAATAAGGCCTCAAATTCTTTTCAAACAATTACTATCCTGGTTTACTTTTTGAGATGTGAAAATACAGTTAAAAATACTGTGAGATATGCATCTAACATGAAAATGAATAAATTGCTATGAAGAGTGTGGGTTGTGGTTTTCTTCCACTGGGACATTAAAACCCTTTAAGAGCATCTATTTAGACTACTTGTATAAGTAACCCATTATTGACATAAAGCATTATTTCATGAATGAAACACCCTACTTTGTTATATTGATGAATGTAATGAAGATGTCTGAAACTCTAGTGAAAAAGGGGGGAAATGTTCAGATATGGGGGTTCTGGGTGTGCAGTCAGCTAATGGCCTTTATCAAAAGCTTACTTACACACCTGTTTCACTAAATGGTCATGGGAAACACATATTCTATTCTTGTGCTTTCTGTTCCTTCACTTTTAGCTTCTCATGATGACCTAAGGCTTTCATTTTATTAAGGAATTCCACTCTTGGCAGGGGAGAAAAACAGATGGTATATCTTTAAGTGTATAATGCAGACCTCCCCCACATGATTTTTAGAGAGAGTAAAGTAAGATTAAGGGAAGTGAACTCATGCTGTTCTGTGAGAAACTGACAGCGCAGTTGGCGTGTCTGGGAAAGCTTCCATATGCACACGACTGATGTCTTTTACTGATCCCCATCCACCGTCTTCATTTTGACTGGATATGCAAGAACAACTGGGGTTCAAAGAGAGAACATCTGACTCTTTTCCATGTTTTACATAACACGCTAGGATTTTCCCGTGGTACTTTTGTTCAAGATGGTATATTATTGGTATTGCTTTAGAGAATTTGGGCATGGTCACCAACAAGTGCTATAGAGTATTGGAGTGTTTGGTCGTGCATTTATTCATAAGGGAATGGTTGTGCTAGACAGATTCTGTTATGCTTAACATACATGAAATACCTATGATTAATTTAAACAATTATGTTCTTGCATAGAACACAGGGATGGATTTGAATGTACTTAAAACACTGTGTCCCAAAAATCTTAGTGCAGTTTTGAAGCTTTTGAAGTACATCTAGATTTTGAGCATTTGTATAAATGTCATAGGGCCAGGGAGAGGTAGGAAAATTTAGTAGTTCCATAACTTTATGTGAAAGAATACTCAATACTCCCCCAAAGGTAAGTGGGGTTAGAGAAGATACCTCATTCATTTATTAAAAATACACACACATTGAGGAGGCTAGGTGGCGCAGTGAATAGAGCATTGGCCTGGAGTCAGGAGGACCTGAGTTCAAATCCGGCTCAGACACCTAACACTAGCTATGTGACCTTTGGCAAGTCACTTAACCCCAATTGCCCTTCATTCCCCCCCTTCCAGAAAAAACAAAAAAACTACACACATGCACACACACAAAGACCATTTTTGTACACTTTTCCTATGCAAGACCTAAGCTGGGCGCTATGGAAAAGAGGGAGGTTGAATGTTGATGGTGGCACACCTTCCCCATTTTTTTTCCCGTTGAGGCCAGTGCACTGAATTAAATCAACAAGAGTTCGGTTCAGATCTTACCTTTGACCTTAGCTATGTGATCATAAGCAAAGTCATTTTACTCCTTTCAGGTATGCCAAAATGGGGATAACACCTGTAGCATTAACCAAACAGAATTACTGAAAAGATCAAAAGAGGACATCAGTAAAACATTTTTAAACCTTTCTTAATAAAAGATTTGTTGCTGGCAGTAGAAACTCCCTTTAATCATAAAAGTTGGACTAAATAACCTTAAAGAGTTACCTAAGCCAGTCACTCAGCACATAAATGATATTACAAAATAACATTACAAAAGTTTTAGTGCACTTTTAAGCCTTTAAAGCTTTAAAGGCTTTGAGGACTTTGGGGACAGCCTGTATAGATCTGTAACCTATGACTGATTCTCTAGCCTGAGATTGCACTGCTTTTCTGTGCAAATATTAAAGCCTAGATGAACATCTTTTCATTTCTTATCCAGTTGCCCTGCTTTGAACTTCTTTATTGTGCCTTCAAGCCAAGTACCAATCTTGTTCCTCATTTACAGATTTTTTTTTGTATGTTTCCCCCCACAGACCATAGAAACTTTCTTTTTCATATTTGTTTCCCCAGCACTTAGCACACTGACAGGCACAAAGTAGGTGCTTAATAGACATGTACTGGATGACTAACTAACATGAGTAATTACTATATAAAAGTGTGTCAACATATGTAGCCATAGTGTATGAAAATAGCTGTGTGTGTGTATGTGTTTGTGTGTATTGTGAATCCAAGAAGGTAATTTTATTAAGGAGACATTGATAAGCGCTTTGTTCTAATGAAGGAGTAGGAGCTATGTACAAGGCAGAGTAGTATATAGAGGCAATGACAAAAAGTAAAAGAGGAATAAATGAGGAAAGGTCTCCCGTGCTTAGAACAGTAACAGATGAATGTCGAGACGAATCAATGATTTCCATGGTGTGAACAATCTCTCCATTAGTACAGATAGCAATCCTTCAATAGCTTTTTTACTGGTACACTATTTACCCAGGTCTTTCTTTAATTCCTCCAGAAAGGAGCTGACCAATGTATTGATGGTCTTTCTTTGGTTCTTTTAAAATTTCAAGATTATCAGACAGGTTGAACTATTTCACATTCACATTCTGTTTCTCCTTTTCACATCATACAGGCATTTTCTAGTATCTCTCATGCTGCTTCTTGTGATTAGGTAAAATTGTCATTTTTTTGTATTGGTTCAACCTATTCATGAGCAATTAATATTTCTCCAATTGTTTACGTCTGTCTTTTTTATTTTATATTGTGTTCATATAGTCCATGTGTTTGTCTTAGCAAGTAGACTCCTAAGTATTTTATATTATATGCAGTTATTTTAAATGAAACTTCTATTTCTATCTCTTCCTGCTGGATTTTGTTCTTAATGTAGAGACTTGCTGATGATTTATGTGGGTTAATTTCATATGCTGTAACTTTGCCAAAGTTGTCAATTGTTTCAACTAGTTTTTTAGGTAATTCTCTAAGAGTGTATCATCTGCAAAGAATTATAATTTTGTTTCATCATTACTATTTTTTATTCCTTCAATTACTTTTCTATTTTTATTGCTATAGCTAGCATTTCTCTTTCTTTCTTTCTTTCTTTCTTTCTTTCTTTCTTTCTTTCTTTCTTTCTTTCTTTC
>JAQQSW010019386.1:0-11056 GCA_028646575.1 Pseudocheirus occidentalis
ATTCTCTCAGGAATCTACTGCTGATTGGCTTTACACCCAGAAAATCTCATACATAATGTGAGGATAAAGAACTACAAATGTATGTTCCATGCTTTGTACACACACACACACACACACACACACACACACACAATAGATTGCTTCCATTAAACCTGACAGTAACCTCCAATGTACCCAGGTTCTGGTGAACACCTTTAAGGTGCAATGCTGGGAACACGGCAGGTTCTTAATAGATGTTTGTTGATTGTTTGATAGAAAGAGTAAAGGTGAGTTCTCCCAGGTGAACGAATGCCACCCTTCTCTGTCACTCTATGCAAATGGGAATTTCAAAGGGAACATACAAAAATATTATAAGAGTCATAGGACCTGAAAGCATAAGATTCAATTTTTCACTCACTGGCTGTTAAAAACAAAGGTTGTTGGTACATGATAGAAACAATATGATAGTGTCACAGATCTAGAGCTAGAAGAGGCTTTTGAGTTTATCTAGCCCAAATTTCTCATTTTAGGGATAAGGAAAGTGAGCTCAATATGACTTACTCAATTTTATACAGCTAATGAGTGGAAAAGTTAGGATTTGAGTGAGATCCTCTCATTCTAGGTCAAATGCCCTTTCCAGCTATCTCTGTGATTTCAGCATGGGACACTATGGAATTCTTTCTACACATTCCCTCCACTAATATAGAATTCTTTCCACAAATTTCCCACACTAGTAAAAATGTCTTCAGTGTGGATCATTCCCACGGAAAACTTTAAAGGGTTAAGGAGAAGAAGCTGAATGTGCAAATGCCACCCATGGCTCCCTCTACCAAGACATTTGCAAATCAATTCTGATCAATCCTAGGAAACACTCTAAGGATCATAAGTAAAGAAGCTTTCCCAGGGGTACCAAGCTAATAAACTTTGAGGGGAGGGGAGGTTTATAATCTATATCTTCCTGACTCCAAGCCAAGTATTCTCATCACTGATCCATCAGTCCCTCTCATTTGTAATAAGATAAAAAAGAAAATAAATCAAACTTGGTCAGTCATTGAAAGATGTTTAAGACCTACCCTGAGTAGCACCATCTTCACTACGTCCTACAAGATCTAAAGGGATCAGAAAAACAAACAATGGATCCCTAGGAGTTGGGGCAATTTTCCCAGTGTCTTCCCCTTGACCCTTCAGAGATGTGATACTGTTACCTGGTGGCTGAAGGGACTTCTGGGAGCAAGAAGAAAGACAAATGGGAAATTAATTTAATATTGCTGAGGAAGCAAAGATCTAAGACTGTCCAAACCTTATGTCAATGGCCACATTAGAATAGAAGCCAACCAGTCCAACCCCTTCATTTGACTCATGAGGAAACTAAATTTCCAAGAAGTGAAGAAATCTCTGCAAGGTCACACAGGTAGGAAATATTAAAGGTGGTATTTGAACCCACATTCTTTCAATACAAATGAATTTCTCTATGGTGCCATGCTGATTCCCACAAATTCTCCCAGTTCCCTAACTTATACATTTTTTTTCTAACACTGCTATTAGCATTCTATGGACCAGCAGAGCCCTCAGACTATCCATCCATGATCATTCACTATCCCTACATGGCCACTGGGCCATTTTCACCAATTGCACATGATCAGATTTTTTTCCTGAACATCCCTGGGTCCCAGATATTTCCATCAAAATGTTGGCTTTGCCCTTCACTGAGGGCATACATAAGAAATAACTTGAATCATATTCGGTTTTCAAGTTAGTTACATAAGCCTTCCTTTGATTGTATGTTAACAAAGCTGTTTCCCATTAAGGTTTAATATAAGGTCAAGTATTCATTTGAGCCATATTTTACAAGACAAAATTTGTTTCAGTGCTAAGGGGGTTATTTGGAGGAGAGGAAGACAAACCATTTAAACAGAGACATTGGGATACAGGGAAAATAGATCTATGTGGGAAAGGACTAGGAATCAGGAAGACCCAAATTCAAATTCTGCCATAGGTACTTAACTGTCTATGTGACTCCAAGCAAGTCACTTAACATGTCTCATCTTCAATTTCTTCATCTGTAAAATGGGGGAAAGAAGAGGACTTACCTCATAGGATTTCTGTGAGAATCAAATAAGGAAACATCCATAAAACCCTCTGCAAGCACTCTACAAATGCTAACTGTTATTTGGAATCAGAGCACCTGGGTTCAGATCCTGGTTCTTGTACAGGTAGCCTCACTTTTGGAGCCTCGACTTTCTCATCTATAGAATGAAGTGCTTGGTCTAGAACAGGGGTCCTCACCCAGGAGTACACAGACCTCCAAGGGGTCCATGGAGAGATCAGAGGGAAGCCATGAATTTGGACCGGTGAAAAATTCGATCTTTATTTGTGCTAATCTTTAGCTGAAATTGAGCCTTTCTTTCCACTATTAATGTAGGCAACAAACCTGGGGAGTTTTAGAAGTATCTGGGACTTTGAGATCAGAAATCCTGAATCTTTTCCTATCACATGACAGTCAAGGTAGATATTGCATTTATAGCCATCATGGTGGCAAAATTACAGTTAGTCATTAGACTTGTAATCACATGTAATCACAGTCTTCCTGTCTGTACTCTATATTTCAGTATAATTTATTTCCTCTGTTATCCAATTTATTGTATTTTTTGCATATAAAAACATAATTCTAAGGAGCCCATCACCCTCACCATACTGCCAAAGGGCTCTGTGATATAAGAAAGGTCAACAAGAGGATTGACCATCTCCAAAGTCCTTTCAGCCCTTGAGCTTCAGTTCCAAGACTTTATTGCACTTTCTAGCCTGTCCATATGCTGTTTTCACTTCTTCCCATCCCTACCTCTCCATGTCTCTCCCCAGGAGAGTAAATTCTGAACTGTCTGCAGCTGAGTGAATCACAGCCAATTACTAACCAATTGAAGCTGCAACGAGCTAGATCTGGAATCAAGAAGACTTCAGTTCAATTCTGGCCTCAGATAGTGACTAGCCGTATGGACTCAGGCAAGTTCTCTGCTGCCTCAGTTTTCCCATCTGAAGAGCACCTATGAATGAAGATGAGAAGAACACCTACTTCCTAGGGTTGAGAGACAGATAAAGATGACATAAAGCACCTAGTAAGATTTAAAGTGCTATACACATGATAGCAGAAGATTCCTTATTACTGCAGTACCAGCCCTTCAGTTATGCTGAAGCGTCATGAAGCCTCCATACATTGGACTGAAACCAGTCAGGGAATACAGTACATGTGATTAGAGGAATATAGAGCTTGCTGTGTATGACACACAAGGAAAGACAAATCCACCCATGCTCTAAAGGTTAAGCCATCATTGGCCATTCACCATCACCTGTACAAATAGTTGGCCCTCACCCTCCCTTTGCACTCCCAATTCTCATCCCTAATGAACCTTGAGATCTCACTACTATGTGACTGCTATAACTCTTTGAGGGGAAAGCAAAACTTCAAGCTTTGTGAGAATCCCAGAGTTCAGAAGTAAAAAGAGACAGAGAAGAAGATAAGAAAAAAGGACATTAAGGATACTTATGCACCTGCCTAAATCCCTGCCCCAAAATAACTTTACCCTAGCCCATCTGGTTTGGGCTTCACATTTTTGTATTGCCTAATAAATTAATAAAGACTGTTCCTCAAAATTGCAGATTGTGCAAATGACTTGTACGAATAAATTTTTAATTGCCAAATCTATTGGCCTCTCTCAATTCTCATCCTTTCTCGAGTTCTCTGCAGCCTTTGAAACTGTGGATCATCTTTTCTCCCTGAAATTCTCTCCTCTCTTCATTTACAAGATACTGATCTCTTCTGGTTCTCCTCCTACCTCTCAGACTATTCTTTCTCAAGCTCCTTAGTTGGACCTATAACCAGGTCCCACATGATAACCACTGTAATCTCCCAAGACCCTCTTCTGGGCCCTTTTCTCTTCTTGACCCGTGGTAATGCCGCGACTCTTTAATACTCATATGTGGGAGTATCTTATGTGGGTGTATCTGCATGTGGGAGGACCCGCCTGGAGACAGATAGAGGAGCAGCGTCTCAGTTCCTAAGACCATCAGAAATATGTGTTTTCTGATGGTCTTAGGCAACCCCTGTGAAAGGGTGGTTCAACCCCAAAAGGAGTCACAACCCACAGGTTGAGAGCCGCTGTTCTAGGCTATTTCATTTGGTGAGTTCGTCAGCATTCAGTATCAAAGATAAAACCCTGTTTGACTTTCAAAACCCTTCATAATTTGCCTCCTCTTCCCTTTCTAGCCTCCTTACACTTCACTCCCTTCCACATATTCTGTAACCCAGTAACACTGGCCTTCTTCTTATTCCTGACACACAACATTCCATCTCCCAACTCCCCGTCGTGCTCTCTGGTGTTCCCCTATGCCTGGAATGTTCTCCCTCCTCATCTCTTCCTTTTGGCTTCCTTAGCTGTCTTCAGATTTTAGTCAAAGTCCCACCTTCACAAAAAATCTTTCCCAGCACTCGTTAATCTTTGTGCCTTCCCCCTGAAACTGCTCCCAATCTATATCCACATAGTTGTTTCTTTGCACATTAGACTATGAGCTCCTTGAGAACACAGCCTGGTTTTTGTCCTTCTTCGTATTCCCAGGTTTCAGCACAGTGCCTGGCACATAATAGGTGGCTGAGAAATGCTGTTGATTGACTGATTGATTTACCTAAGTTACTGGGGGAGGGGGTTCAGCCACCCCCACCCAGTGGGAACTTTTGAGCTTGAGGAAGTTTCATAAGGAGCTGTGCAGGAGCACAGACCACAGAGCTAGAGCAGGCCACAGAGGTATAGGTGGACTCACTCCTTCAGGTTGATCCTGAGGTTCATTATGTATGTCAGGGCAGGGGAAAATGTGGGAAGTTGGGCGTTCTGGGCACCTGAGAAGAGGGAGACAAAAGAGATGGAGAAGCTGTGAGAAAATAGAGCAGGAAGAAACCACTGACAGACTAATAACTGAGATTTTACCTGGTGTCAGTTCTGAGGAGCAAAGGGGAAAGAAGCCTTGCTCTTCCTGCTCTTCTGCTCACCAGAACTCTGAGTGCCACTCATACTATAATCGTGTTATCCATGGACAATGGCCCATAGGCCAGCCTGGGAATCTCAACCCCATCTGTAACATGGCTTCCTCCCACATTCCTTTATCCCAGCATCCCTTAGCCCTTGTCAAATCTTATCCTCAGGACCTTCTCAACATCTGCCTCTTCTGTTCATATCCCTGAGTTGCTGAGTGGGCTGAAGAAAGTCACCCAAATGAACTGACAGGATCCACTATAAATTCACATGAGCTCAGCTCAATTAGACTATCAATTATTTCACTGTAATTGCTTCTGTATCCTATTGTGAAGTTAGCCCTTCTATCCTCCTGCCTCCTACGCCTTCCTTTCTTTCCACTCTCTCAAATGAAAACCTTGCCTCTTTTTTATTACTGAGAAAACTGGAACCGTTCACTGTCAACTTTCACTTTCCCCTTTCTCTTATCTCAAAATCCCTTATCAGTCCTCTCTCCTTTTCTCCAAGTTCCATAAATATGGCCCCTCTCCTCAACAAGACCAGCCCCTCCATGTGGACCCTTGATGCCAACATCTTTTCCAGCAAATTGCTCTTTTCCAATTTCTAATAGTCAAGCTGTCTCCATCTACTGGTCTTCTAGACCCTGACAACCCTTAAATTATCATCCTATTTCCATTGTTTCTCAGCCAACTGTACTCATTATTTCCACTCCCTCTCCTCTCTGTCCTTAGCCCTCTTTTAGTCAAACTCCCAAGTACACCTATAAACTAAAACTGCCTTTTCCAAAGGTGCCAATGATCTCTTAAAGACCAAATCTGCTGGTCTCTTCTCAAGCTTCATTTGTCTTAATCTCAGGTTGCAGCTGACACTGCTGGCTGCCCTGTCTTCCTAGACACTCTTTCCTCATTTGTAAACTGAAATTCCATTGATATCTTGTGTTTTTACATCCCTTACATTTCTGACTATAGCCTCTCCCTTATGGCCTCCCAGAGGCCATCACTTACAATAAAGAGAATAAAAGACTTCAAAAGAAGCAAAACCATCCAACATATCAAGGAAGTCTGTTGTGTGTAGGCTGCTGCACCCATTGTTCTTAATTCTGTCAAGACATACTGTTGGGTTTTGTCACATTTATACAGAGTCAGACTCGTAATTATAATTTTGAAGCATTTGGCTTTGACTTTGTTGTTCTTTCTCTTTGCTTTACTGTAGTTATGACATATATTACTTTCCTGCTTCAGCTTAACTTCTGCATTCGTCCATTTCTTCCCATGGTTCTCTGAATTTAGCATTTTAATGACTGCTTACAACACAATAATATTTCATTAAATCAAGCATAATAACTTGCTTAGCCATTTCTAAATCAATGGGCAATGACTTACTTTCCAATTCTTTGTTTCCATAAAAAAAAAGTCCTGCTATAAATATTTTTGTGTTAAGAGGACCTTTTCTTTGTCACGGATCATAAACATTCACCCTGTGTGACTAAAAGGAAAACAATGATTTGCATCAAAAATTGCCTATCAAATTTACAAAGATACAATACTGGGAGGGGTAGCTTGTACACTGGATGATAGATTCAAAAAGATCTTGTCAGACAGAATAGGATGACATTGGAATTATCTTTACCTTAGGTTCAAGAAGTCAATTTTCCAAACAAAAACTGGTGAGACACGGCTCTTATCTGAAAAAGATCTTGGGGTCTTAGTCACCTTCAATTCCAATATGAGTCAACAGAGTGTTGTAGCAGGCAAGATAATTAATGCAGTCTGAGGCAACACTCAGAGAGGTGTTGTGTCCAAGAAAATGGAGGCCAGAGTGCTGCTGGACTCTGCCCAGTGAGACCACATCTAGCATACTTTGAGTAGTTCTGAGGCCATTGATAAACTGGAGAATGTCCAAGAGATGGCAGTCAAGATGGTGGTAGGGCTCAAAGTTAAGCCACATATTGAAGTTTAGGGAAAAGAAAACTTAGGGGAGACTTAAAGACAGGCAGAACATAAAGAAACATTTATTAAGAGCCTACTATGCACCAGGCACTATAATAAGCACCTGATCTTCACCCTGAGAGGTAGGTGCTGTTACTATCCCATTTTACAGCTGAAGAAGCCAAGGCAGAGGTTAATCAACTGGCCCAAGGTCAAGTTAAAGGTCTAAAGCCCAATTTGAAGTCAGGTCTTCCTGGAACCCAGTGCTATATCCACTGCACCACCTACCTGTCTCAAGCTTCGAGGAATCTGGAGGGCTGTGACATGGAAGTGATATTAGCCATAGCTCTAGAAAGCAGAACCACTGACAGCTAGCTGGAATAACAAAGCAGAACATTGGGGCTCAGTGTTGGGGATTAACTGCCTCACAATGGAAGCTCCCCCACCCCAGAAAGTGGGTCACCTCAGGAGGGATTCTTTAAGGATGGCAAAGGGAGGTTTCTTGCTCAAGAGTAAATGACTAGATTAAATGGCCATCAAGCTCCTTCAAACTCTTCAATTATTGATTCTATGGAATGATTAGTACGGATAGTACATGGAGCTCTAAAAACTGGAAGCAATTGTTTCACTTTCTATTCAAATATACATGGAAAATAAAACTAGAAAGCAGCTCATAGCTGTCTTCAGAGTTCAGGTGGAGTGGGAGAGGTCAGTTCCCTTTCCTGGTAAAAAAAAATAACCTAAAAGCATAATCACAGGTCTCAGAAATGCTGCTCATGTGTATCTGGAGCCCCCAAATGCATTTCTCAAGCCTATCTGTGGCCAAGCAGAGAAAATTCTGCCCACAATGGACAGTGCAACATACATACCCAAACATCTCCTTGCTTTAAGCCCTTGCTATCACTCCAAGTTCTGGGGAGGACTTCCTACCAGTCCAGAGGCACCATTTATTTAGACTTTTGTGCGCATTTAAAATGTGGAGATGGATCAAGCATGTGGATGGGTGGGCAGGCTTTCTTCAAAAGGAGAGGCCTTTAAGAGTTGACAGTATCTGTTAGAAATGATTCACCTGTCAACGCAAAAGCATTAGGCTGTATCACCCTGGGCAAAACAAGGTTACTCCTGCCAGAGGGCTACATATGGATCTGTATCTCAAAGGCTTTGTCCACGATTCTACCAGAGAATGTCCTAGTGCCCAAAGCGCACCCTTTTCAGAGGGGTGTGGCTGATGCTCTGGCACGGTCAGCCTCGGAACAAGCCCCTGCTGGTAGTGAGCCTTTTAGCATATTTTCTTTCCAAAATCAAATTCTTCTGAAATCATAATGAAATATGTTGCTATGATTAAGGGACAAATATTTAAAGATTAAACATGACAATGTGCTTATATATAGTCTATGCTCTACAAACTGGAAGCTATTTCACTGCTGATTTAAACACATGTAAAACAAAGTGGAAATGTATATATATCACACACATACACACATGCACACACACACATACACTCACACACACACTCACACATACACACATGTACACACACTCACACTCTTACACAGATGCACACACACACACACACACACACACACACACACACAGAGCTATCTTCAAAGTTAGTCATAAAAGAGGCATGACTTTTATGTCCAGGTTCTGGTGTCTTGTTGGAAATCTAAAAGCATGTGTTACTTATTTTAAATTATGAATCATAAAGTGGAAAATTTTTTCAGTGTATAAGGTAAAGTCAGTAATCACACATCAATAAGGTTTTTAAAATGGTTATATTTCACTCAGAATGACATACATAAAAAGTAAAATAAATGGAAGGGAGGAAAGTCAGTTGATTATATCAAATATACAATATTTTACAGGACTTGATAAAGGTGTCAATTCTACAGAGAGATTCTGTCTCTGTATAAAATGCACAGGTGGCTGAATTCCACAGGCATATTAGTGAAAGGAAGAAGCAGCTGGGCCACTGTGCCTCAGATCTTCCTCATTCTGCATGCATCGTTCCACTGGAGAGGGTGCAAAGGAAGAGCTAGAAAGAGCCAAGTGACCCCAAAAGGAAGAGCTGAGGAAAGAAAGACTCCCTGCTCAACTCTGCCCAATGACCCTGCTAATGAGGGAAAGCAAAGGGAATTAGTCAGAAGAAAATGGAACCAAAAGGAAGAATTGTAGTGTAAGAAAATCCCTGCTCAATGCAGCCCACTGACCCTGCTAATAAGGGGAAACAGAGAGAATGAGTCAGAAGAAAAGAAGAATTGTAGTGTATGAGAATCCCTGCCCAGTTCAGCCTGATGACCCTGCAAATAACGGGGAAGAAGAAACAAAAGGAGAGTGATGGAAAAGAAAGGAAAGTCATCCTCTTGCACCAGGAACTCCTCTAGACTGCTTCTCTGCCCCATGATGCCTTGGAGTTGGGGGGGAGGGTCTTTTGACCTGGGCCCTCCCACCTCCCACCTCCCACCACCTGTGTCAGAATGATCAATGTTCCTAAGTTATAGATCATAGACTGGTAGCTGGAAGAGGTCCTAGAGGTCATGTAGTCTGACACCTTCATTTTACAGATAAGGAAACTGAGGCACAGCAGTAAATGCAAGCAGTAAATAACAGAGATGGTACTTGAACCCAGGTGTAATGAATGAGGGATGGAGAGGAGAGGTCATCCATCTCCCACTGGGAATTTCCTAAGAGTAATATAAGAATAATGAACCATGATAAAAATCATGACACAATTGGAACTAGCAGGGACCCCATGAGAAGCATATGGCCTCGCTCTCTGCTTTCAAGTTGTTGTGGGGCATTAGCCCCATTCTACAGAGAAGTCTACTGAGGCACAAATGGCAGTCAGGACTAGAACCCAGGTCACCTGCTTCCCAGCACAGTCCTTCTAAATCATTTTTGGAGGATGTCCCACATCTATCATGTCATCCTGCAGAGAAGTGCCCTGTGAAACTTCCTTCTACTGATGCAAATCAGCAATTTACCTTCAACTTGTTTTCAAGAGAGTTGGGGGCCCCAAGAAATGTAGTGATTTCCTTGGGGTCACACAGTGAGAATGCATCCAGAAGGACTCCCTGACACCAAGGCTGGGCCGCTATCGATTGCACTCCACTGTGCCTCTAAAGCAGGGGCTCTCAACCTTGGTGTCATGGCCCCTTCCTCTGCAAAATGGCGAAGCCTCAGGACCCTTTCTCGGGATGAAATAAAATACACAGAATTGGGAAGGAAACCAAAGGTTAGCAGGAATGAAGACCTAACTTTTTTTCCTTCCAAATTCCAGATCCCCAGAAATCTATCCTCAGACATTTGTGGACCCAAGTTACATACCCCTGCGCTAAAGAATCTGCCCCCTCCATATTTCACAGCTGGATGGGACAAGCCACCTTAGCAATTAGTACTTGTAAAGACCCCCCCCCCCAACTCCCTTCATGCTGCTCCCTCAGCACAGAGCTCCCAAGCAGCTTCTGACTATCTTCAGCTTGAGGGCTATCTGCAATCTCCTGGGCTACACGTGCCCAGCTTTGTGCTGGGGAGCAGTAATGGATTACAAAGCTGTCTTAAATAATCTTACAAACACCACACACTCACACGCACACACATACAAAGCACGCAAAACCTAGCTTGGAAAATGAGGAGAACAAAAGGCAGCTAAATATTGTAACTCATGAAAATGAATAAGAGGAAAGAACTGTTTGCTGGTCATAGAAATACTGCTTTAAGTGGCTGTTACTTTCCCTTAAAAAACTGTATCACACAGATATAAAAAAGGCATAAGAAAATGGGGGAAGGTGATGGGACATCATCCCATTGGCTTCTACCGAGAGGAACTGTTGGAGTGATCATGAGCTGAGCCCAAAGGGGAAACCCTCCGACATCCTACCGCCGCTACCAGCCGAAGTCATCCCCTCTCCCAAATACAAAGAAGAAACCTTGAATGGTGAGAAAAATGACCGCATTGCCTGCTAACACCAGGCCACAGGCTCCCCATTTGATCTGAAATGCAAGAGAAAAAAGACCATTACATCAGCCTGGATTTTATATACAGGCCACTATTTACAAAATCTTGGTGATTTTTACTCATTAAGAATGTCAAACCAAATACCGCATGCAGATGCTAAAAGGCTGAAC
>JAQQSW010019387.1:0-11056 GCA_028646575.1 Pseudocheirus occidentalis
ATACATACATACATACATATATACATATATATATACATATTTGTATTCCTTTGACCTTTCCTCATGCTAAGAAAAGTTTCATAAATTACATTAATCCCAGCTCCCTTAATCTTCGAAATATCATCTTCCAGGCCCTGAAATCCCTCAGTGTAGAAGCTGCCAGATCCTGGGTTATCCTGATAGTGCTTCTGCACTACTCAAGCTGTGGCTTGTGAGGCTGAGCTCCTCCTGACCACCCTGGGGCCTGGCCTGGTTGTGGCTGAGGTTTTGGGCCAGGCTGCTCTTGCCTCCACACTTGCCAGCCTGCTGGACGAGCCCCTCCTGCCTAGCTGCCCCTCTCCAGTTCAGTTCCTCACGCCTTGGTTGATGTGGAGGTGCTGGAGGCTGTAGATCTTCTCTCCTGAAGACTGGCTGTGGTGCGGCTGGGCTTGGCTCAGCTCGGCTCCTTCCCACAGCCCCGGGCCTGGCTGCAGTCTCGGCTTCAGGTTGGGCCTGCCTCGGCTCCTGGCCCGCTGCAATAAGCCCCTGCTGCCGAGGTGCCTTCAGCAAGAGATGTGTTTTTTGTATTTTTGTGTGTCTGGGAGTCCTAGACTTTGTCTGGGGTCATATTTTATGGGTGTTTAGGGTGTCAGCGTGGGAGCTGCATTACCTTGCTGCTTCTACACAGCCATCTTGGCTCCCCCCCACTCAGATTTCCCTACAGCAGTATTCAATTACCAAGAAAATACTAATTCACCACTGAAAATAAGTCAAGAAAGTTGACTTAAAAAAAACTTCAAATCTTAAAGTTGGCTATAAAGGTTTCCATTTACTCTGTGGAGATGTGACCAAAGTGTACAAATAGATCCCCCAAATATTATTGTTTGTTAGATAAAATAAGGTCATTTATATCTAACATAAAAACCAAAAAGCTGAGAAGTGCTATTCAGTTATCTTTCTTTTTCCCTACTTCTGCTGTTTTCACATAACTTGAATGAAATTTCCAACACAAAAGATAAAACAACAATTTTTGCATCACCATGAAAATAGGAAAGTACACTTACCAGACGCTGTGTCCCATTTTGTTAAAAGCAGAGTCAATTTGCTCTTTGCTTAATCCTACTATATTGGTGCCATTGACATTAATGATCTGGTCGAATACTTGGAACCTGAAAAATACAAAGAGCACCATCCATATTATTAGTACAATATTTTCAGAGAATAATACTTCTATGCCCCAGGATTTCAGGGGTGTGAATACAACCCCTTTACAAACATAAAACACAACCTCTGGACAACTTGCTAGTAGGTTCTGAGGTTCTGAAGTCTGAAATGGTAGAATTCATCACCTTGTAAACAGCTTGGGTGTCTTCTTCCCTGAATTTATTTAGATTCCTCAAAGCTTAATGGCCATCAAATACATTGCTGGTTCTATGTTAAAATCCTTTCGAAGTTTTGGTAGGGTATTTCAGGTGCTTCTAGTATTGCCTTTCACAACCCACAATCATCTGCCTTTCACCAAGAGGCAGCAGAGATGGACTTTAGTGAAGAATGTTCATCTGAGAGACAGAGATAATGAGGAATCCATATACAATAACTCCCCCTCCTCAATGAAATATGGGTATTTTTCCATTTCATTTTTATTGCATTGCATGTCATCTAAATCAAAATGCAAATAGTTTAACCAGAAACCACCGAAGTTTCAAGTCCCATATAAAAAAGCTGGGTCCTAGATTAGAAGGGAGGTGTTTTAGAAAGAATTTGTCAATTGACAAGCAGGTAGAAGGCATTTCTGGTGACACTGAACAGAGTAATGAATGTCTTAAGACCAAAAAAAAAAGAGAATTATACTGTGTCTGGGAAGTGAGAATCTTAGCCATGTATCAGTTATGTCCTGGTTAAGCACAACTAGAGGAAGTCCTAAGATGATGGGAATAAGAGTAATGCAGACATGGTTCTGTATGTCAAAGTGAAATGCCATCAAGAAGCTTTTTGAGTTAGACCTAGAAGAGAACACTAATATTTTCCTCCAATTTAATATATCAAAGATTAGAAGTTTCATTTGTAAAAATTTCTGGGAGAAAAATACAGCTGACAGTTTGACTTTAGAGTTCAGTACCAGCAATATGGGCACATGCTACATATACTTTCATATCATGTGACATATTCATATGGGCTGGATTTCTATGAATACTTGATATGTTGACATTTCTTAATGTAGACTTTTCTCAAGTAATTGCTTATGAATTGTTTCTTGGCACTGCTTTGTAGGTATAAATAAGCACTACATCTAGGAAGCTTGGCCTTGAAGTAGGAATTGGTTTCTAACCCTGTCAAACTCTAATTATCTGCTCTTACTTTACCCCAAAAGACAGGGTTATTTTACCTTCTCTATTAAGCCAAAAGACTGGAAAACTACATGTATGTATCAGATAGGTTCTGTGAAGTCCTTGAAGGTCTTCCAAATGAAGTGGAAGGGCTGGGGTGATGTAGAATCCTTTGCTGTTTTTGCTAGAAGGTCTGTTTAGTTTCGATGCTTGTTTGATCAGGGAAATATTATTAGAGGTGACTTTGGGAAGAGACATTTCCATGACCTTTAATTTTTTTTCTTTTTTTGCCTGGAACCCATGCATACTTACTAAAATGGTCCAGTTCAAAACATTCCCAAGTTCCCCTTACAAAGCTAAGTCATATAGAGTTATGAGGTCAACTCCAAGCTCACTTTCCAGATTTATGTGCTGCTCCTCCTTTGACAATTTCCATGATGAAGACAAATGGTTGCCTCTCATCCTTGTCAACTGGGTCATAGAAGAGACGAATAAGGACTCCAAGTCCTTTTTCATCTAGAAGCACAAAAATGTCATGTGATGTCTCAAAGTATTTCAAACCAGTACTAAGCTATCAAGACACACGTTTAGATCAGTCAAGTAGAAATGTCCCAGCTTGTGAAGAGTTTGAGTTCTATAACTTCATTGGGAAATTAGCCATTTGTAACTGAGAATGTACTTCTCCCACAACATTAAACTCAGTTCCACAACCTTTATTAGGTACCTACTCTACCCTTGGGCTCAAAAGGATGAATCAAGACATGGAGTTGGGGCTTAAGGAGTCTTCAATCTGTTAGAAACAGTATTGTCTATGGCTTCCAGGCTGGTCTACTCAAGTCTGTTTAACTGGAATTGTAGCTGATCTAAACTATACGGAATGGTTTTTGCATGATGAATTCCTAGGGCAAGTAAAAGTTCAAAATGAGAATTTTGATTTTGGTCCCAGTCTGCAGTAGGAAGCTACATTTCCTGTATCCCTTTCAGAGTTGGAAAGTGGGAGGGGAGTGAGTGGGTCATTCGATGTTTCTGTGGAGAGAGTATGGAGGGAATGCCCAGGTTGTGAATTCATTTTAAATTATATGTTATTAACTGAGGTGTTATATGACTTGACCAGGGTCACAAATGAAGTAATTATCATTTGGGCAACTTGTACCCAAGTCTAGAGGCCTGCTCTTTATCCATTACACCTGGGCTAACTCACATAAAATAAGAATTTATAAAAATAAATTTTATAACTCACCTTTTTCAATTTGAAAAGAAAATAAATCCAATTTATTGACTCTCTGCATTCCTTGCCTCTTCCTGATTAAGCCTTTTTGCACAAGATAATCCCAGACCTTGCTTTAATGGGAAATCAAAACATTTTTAAAAGATAGGGTCAACTAAATTTATGTCATAGATAAAATTATAGACATTAATGAATCTTACTTAGGAAAATCCCCAATTTCACAGTCAAGAATTCATTGAAAAAAATAATCCTTTTGTCATAAGAGATTCAGCCCTCCTCTCTCCAAGAGTAATTTTTACTTTCCCAATGTCCCTCATATATCCAAAAAGACTTTCCAACTCTTTTTTATATTAGTGATTTTTAAATGGCCATTGGGTTTGGAGAGAGGAAATTAAGTCCAAAGGAACTTAAAGTATAGATATATCATGTGACATTTATAGCACATAAATAATGATAAATACATATTGAATTTGCTTATCTCCAGTGTTGGCCCATCCATTACATATACACACCATACTCTTAAGTACTCTTCTGCTTATTGCCACTCTCCCTTTTCCAAATTTTGCCTTGAAATAACCTTCCAATTAATTGACACAGAAAGTTACTAATTAGCTCCTGTCTGCCTGTGAAATTAAGAGGTGGAAAACTAATCAGGCTGATCTATCCAAGGTCTCATTACTTCCACTGAAATACCTATTCCCTTTTAAATTTCCCCCAACTCCCCTGGTACATTGGAAGAATCATGGGTGTCAGGAGAGCTTGATTGAACAATACAGCAAATTCTGGGGAGCAACCTTTCCTTGGACCATCGTGGACATTCCTGGAGATTATCATAACCTAAGCTCTCATTCATGTGAGCCCATAGGTTTTGTTAATGATCTTAATCAGACTTCTCTTGGCTTTTGCTGACTGAAGTTCTGTTGGTATCTCTGGGACACAGTGAGGGGAGAAGATGTGGTTGGAGGAGCCTGAGACTTGGTGGGTCTCTGGACACACACCTCTGGATGTCTGAGGGCAGATGCCAAGGGCCAGTCTGAGGGGAGTCTCCTTTTGGGAACTCAGTCTGGTAGCCGAAGCAGCAAGGACAGATGGACACTCCTTGGTAGCCGGGACAGTGAGGGAGGAGAGACAGATGGATACTTCCAACCACCACAGTTTCCAAAGATGAATATGACAATTGGGTTGATAGAACAGAGATCCAGTAGTGTGGGAGAGCATGGTGATAGGATGGGGTTGTGGGGGTGTTTGAAGACAGGTGGCTGGCTACCTCACCATTTCTGCAGGGGCTGCTTTCAATCTCAACTTTTTCCATTCTGTAAATTCTGCCCTTGTATTACATCTAAGCCTCTTTCTTCATCATTATGCCTCTTGGTTCTCCTCTTCCTCCTAATCATTATGACTGTCTTTTTCTTCCAGGCTTCATGTCTCTCCTGTTGTTCACCCAAGATCTTCCTTTCATCTCCATCTCTATTCTTCTGCTCTGCTTCCCTCTGCTCTTCCTGTCCCTCAGACCCTATTTCATGAATCCTAGTCTTTTTTCTCCAGTTTTTCCTCATTAACATGGAACAACTTGTTCTGCTTCCTCTCCTCTTGGATTTCTGATTCTCTTCAAGACTATTAACTTCAAAATGGTCATAGCCAAATGCAATCTCTGTCCTGCTTCACAATTCCAAAATCATCCATTCACCTTCACAATGTCTTCTTCTTAAGCACAAATCCAACAATTCCTTCTTTTCCATTCTGATAGAATATCAGAAGCTATCACTCCTCTCTCCTCTCTCCTATACCCCTACAATCCTAAATTGTAGAGTATGTGATTGAACTCTCTACAAGGAGAAAAGGAACTCATGAAGTGCCTGAAAACAAACTATTTAACAATGAGAAAATAAATTGCCAGTAAGTAAAGCAAGCATGTTCCTAGTGTCCCAAGATGTCTCAAAGTTCCAATGAAATGGGAATTGATCAGACACCAAGATTCAAATTCTCTAAACCATCACTCACCAAAAGCACTACAAATCAAGGCACCCCATTTGTCAATCGCCCACATGAAACACACCATAAGGAAAATTCTACTCCTCAGTGATGCCTCCTAGTGATAATGCCTTCTCTGCTACCATGGAAATAAAGAATAACATAAATACTTTATGATGCAACCAGCCCCAGCAGAAAGAGCATCAAAGGCAACAAATTGTAGTGACCACTAGCTCTATGGCTCAATGAAGGAAGAGGCCAGTCTTAGACCAAGAGTTGAAGTAAGCTCTGTTGATCTTCCAGGGAAGCCAAAGTACGTTACCTAACAGTCACAAACTGAGACAATATATGCTGCCATTCTGTCCTTGGTTTTAAGGCTTGATCTTCCTTCAGTTACCTAATATATTCCATTCTGTAGCTGCCTAATAGCCCTATTAGGGCTTAAGTGTTCACACATTACATATATTCTACCTTTCCCATTGACTACATTTGTACATAAAGCTCCTCCCCTTCTTCATCTGGTCCCCTTTGTCTCAGTTTGCATGTATGTCACTTCATTAGATGAGCTAACCCCAGTATACTAAGGGTTTGCAGTTTCTGCATCAATAGTCTTTATTGTTATTCTTCCTTGATAATAACTACTATGTCTATATTCTTTAGAATTAACATAGTTACAAAGGAAGTAGAGTAACTTCAGTCAAAGAGTAAAGCCACAATTGAAGTAAGAATCTAATCTGTATAGAACAGCATAAAACAGCACAAGGGGCTCGTGAGGCTTCAATGATGGCTTGTGCAGTTGATAATCTACAAAGAGAAGTTGAGAGGGGGCAGAGCTAAGATGGAGGAAAGGAAGCAGTTGGTTTTCCAAGGTCCTTCAAGAATTCTGTTGCTAAAAGCTAAAAAGTGAATTTGAACAGATTTAAGAGTAATAGCATACATTGGGAGACAGAGTGTGACAGATTCCCAGCACAGGAAAATGCCTACTCATATCAGGGCAGGGAGAAGTTGGAGCACACAGGGGCTGGACCAGCACAAATCTGAGAGCTGAGTACGGCAGACTGAGAAGAAGCTCCAGCCAGCCAGCAGACGCACCTAGCCTGAGGGCAATATACAGCCATATCACCACAGGACAGAGGATTGTTGGAGCTGGGTAAGAGAAAATGTGGGGCCGCAGCAGAGTCAGCACCTTTTCTTGGAGCTACCAGCCCACAGCCTGGATGTTTTAAAATTACATACCCAAACTTCCAGAAATCACGATGGAGGAATAAAACTTAGTTGCTCTGACCCTCCCTCCCTGACCCAGTAAAGTCAGGAGATAATTGCTCCACCCAGAGTAAAACCCTGAATTAGTGAAATAGCCTCAGGCTTGGGAAGCACTGAGGAAGGGGGAAGCCTAAAAATAAAAACTGAACATATGGAAAAGGAGATTAAAAAACTAATTGTGGAAAATAATTCACTAAAAATTAGAATCAGTCAAATTGAAGCTAAGGATTCTATGATGCATCAAGAGTCAGCCAAACAAAACATAAAGATTGAAAAATTAGAAGAAAGTGAAAAATATCTCACTGGAAAAACAACTGACCTGGAAAACAGATCCAGGAGAGATAACCTAAGAATTATCTGCCTACCAGAAAGCCATGATGAAAAAAGCAGCCTGGACAGCATCCTCCAAGGGACTGTCAAAGAAAACTGTCCTGAGATCCTAGAATCAGAAGGTAGAATAGTTACTGAAAGAATTCACAAATCTCCTCCTGAAAGAGTTCCCAAATTGAAAACTCCAAGAAATATAGTAGTCAAATTCCAGAGCTACAAGGGAGTAAATACTGAATGCAACCAAAAAGAAACAATTCAAAGATCATGGAACTACAGTCAGGATTACACAGGACTTAAAAGCTGCTACATTAAAAGATCAGAGGGATTGGAACTTGATATTTTGTAAAGCAAAAAAGCTAGGACTGCAACCAAGTACCAACTACCTAGCAAAACTGAGCATAATCTTTCAAGTTAGGAGATGATAATTTAATGAAATAAAGGATTTCCAGACTTTCCTTATGAAGAAGCCACCGCTCAATGGAAAATTCAATCTCCATTTACAAGACCCAAGAAAGACATAAAAAGGTAAACAAGGAAAACACACATTCACACATACACATACACACACAGATGCTCACATATGCACATAGCTTGGGACTCAGTAAGAGCAAATGGTTTACATCCCTATATTTGAAGCAGATACCTGTCAATATTGAAATTTGTATACGTATTGTGACATTTAAAAGGGATGTACATAGACAGAGGATGTGGGTATAAATGAACTAATCTGAAGATTTTTAAAAACCCTATTAAGGGGAAGAAAGGAATTGTAATGGGAGAAAAGGAAAGTTTGAGGCAGAAAATGGTAAATTACACCACAAGAAGAGGCATAAAAACATACTAAAGTGGAGGGGAGGGAGGGAAGGAAGGAGATGAGCATCATATGATTGTTACTGTCATTGGCTCTGATTTAAAGAGGGATTAATGCAAACAGTTAAGCTTATATATTAACATGAAAAGACACAAAAACTCATAGCAATAGAGGGAAAAGGAGGGAGAGGAGCACTTTATGAAATTTACTATCATTGGTTTGGGTTCAAGGAGGGAACAACATACTCTATTAAGAATAAAAATCGGACAGAGCCAAGATGACTGTGTAGAAGTAGCAAAGCTCTGCAGCTCCCACACAACCACCCTAAAACCCATAAAATGGGACTCTAAACAAATTTTCGAAGCTCCAAAACTCTCCAAAATACAGAAAACACATCTGTTGCTACAGGCAGCTCAGCAGGTGGGGCTCTTTGTAGCAGTCTGGGAGCCGCAGCCCGCCCAGCCTGGCCAGGCCCCAGGACAGTCGGGCAAAGCCGAGTCTATAGAAGAGCAGATCGGCTGCACTGGAGGCACAGTTACCACATTTATCAGGCCAGAAGAAAATAAAAGGCTAAGAGAAAGAATAAAAATCTATTGTGCCCTACAGGCAGTAGGAAGGATAAGGGGTGGAGGAGTAAGAAGGTGGAGTGAGAAGGGAAGGAAAGAGTAGTAAGAGGAAATGGTAAGTAAAGAGTGGGGGACACAGGGAAGGAATACTGAGGGAAGTGGTCAAAAGGAAAACTCTTAAGGAGGGGAATGGAAAAGGAAGATACAAAGATATAAACAGGGGAGGGAATAAGATGGAGGGAAAGTCACAGATAGTAATCATAACTGTGAATGTGAATGGGATGAACTCTCCCATAAAACAGAGGATAGCAGGATGGATTAAAAACTACAATCCTACAATATGCTGTCTACAAGAAACACATTTGAAACAAGGGGATACACACAGGGTAAAGGTAAAAGGATGGAGTAGACTATATTATGCTTCAGCTAAAGTAAAAATAAACAGGGATAGCAATCCTAATCTCAGATAAAGCAAAAGCAAAAATAGATTTAATTAAAAGAGATAAGGAAGGAAACTGCATCCTGCTAAAAGGCACCATTGATAATGAAGAACTATTATTACTTAAAATATATGCTCCAAGCTGTATAGCATCCGAATTCCTAGAGGAAAAGTCAAGGGAATTAGAGGAAGAAATATATAGCAAACCATACCAGTGGGGGACCTCAATCTCCCCCTTTCTGAACTTGATAAATCTAACCTCAAAATAAAGAAGAAAGAAGTCAAGGAGGCAAATAGAATTTTAAAAGGCTAGACATGATAGATCTCTGGAGAAAACTGAACGGGGATAAAAAGGAATATACCTTCTTCTCAGTGGTACATGACACATACACAAAAATCGACCCAGTACCTTTATGAACACAACTACAAAACACTTTTCACACAAATAAAATCAGATCTAACTAATTGGGAAACCATCAATTGCTCATGGCTGGGTCAAGCTAATATAATAAAAGTGACAATTTTACCCAAATTAAATTACACATTTAGTGCCATACTCATCAGTCTACCAAAAAATTACTTTATTGAACTAGAACAAATAGTGACAAAATTCATTAGGAAGAACAAAAGGTCCTGAATATCAAGGCAATTAATGAAAAGGAATGCTAGGGAAGGTGGCCTACCTGTACCAGATTTTAATCTGTGTTATAAGGCAGCCATCATCAAAACTGCTTGGTACTGGCTTAGGAATAGAGTAGTGGATCCATGGTCTAGATTGGGTACAAAAGACTCAGTAATCAATGATTATAGTAATAAAATATTTGACAAGCCTAAAGACTCCAGTTTTGGGGATAAGAACTCACTATTTGACAAAAACTGCTGGGAAAATAGGACTATAGTATGGCAGAAACTGGGCATAGACTATCATCTAATGCCATGCACCACAGTCAAGTCTAAATGGGTGCATGATCTAGGTAGAGAGGCTGGTACTTTAAGTAAGTTGGGAAAGCAAGAAATAGTTTACCTGTCAGATTTATGGAGTAGGGAAGACTTTATGACTGAAGAAGAGTTGGAGAGTATTATAAAATGTATTATGGATAATCTTGATTACATTACATTGAAAAGTTTCTGTACAAACAAAGTCAATATAACCAAGATTAAGAGGGAAGTAGGAAATTGGGAAAGAATTTTTACAACCAATGTCTCTGATAAAGGCCTCATTTCTAAAATATACAGGGAATTAAGTAAAATCTATAAGAATACAAGCCATTCCCCAATTGATAAATGGTCTAAGGATATGAACAAGGAATTTTCAGAGGCAGAAATTAAAGATTTATGTAAGCATATGAAAAAACGCTCCAAATCACTATTGATTCAAGAAATGCAAATCAAAACAACTTTGAGGTACCACATCTCTCTAGCCAGATCGACTAAGATGACAAAACAGGAAAATGACAAATGCTGGAGAGGGCATGGAAAAGTTGGAACACTAATGCATTGTTGGTGGAGCTGTAAACTGATACAACCATTCTGGAGAGCAATATTGAACTATGCCCAAAGGGCTATAAATAATTGCATACCCTTTGATCCAGTAATACCACTTCTGGGGCTGTATCCCAAAGAGATCGTAGAAGTGGAAGGAAGACCCATATGTACAAAAATATTTTTTTCAGCTCTCTTTGCGGTGGCAAATAACTGGAAATTAAGGGGATGCCTATCAGCTGGGGAATGGCTAAACAAGTTGTGGTATATGAAGGTAATGGAATACTACTGTGCTATAAGAAATGGGGAGGAGATGGTCTTCATATTCACCTGGAGAGGTTTATACAAACTGATGCTAAATGAGAAGAGAAGAACCAGGAATAATTTGTACAAAATCACAGACACATTGTATGTGTGATAACTAACTTTGAAAAACTGGACTCTTCTCAGCAATGCACAGTTATAAGACAACAGTACAAGTCTCAGCATGGAAGGAGATATCTACATTAAGAGAAAGATCTAGAAAGAACAGAGTTTAAATGGAGACTGAAGCAATCTACCCCCTAGTGTTCTTTTCCTTGTTTGGTTCTCTTTCTTTTTTCCCATTGTTCACTCCATGGTTACAACCCTTCTATACAACCAGACTAATGTCCAATGTGA
>JAQQSW010019388.1:0-11056 GCA_028646575.1 Pseudocheirus occidentalis
ATACATGTATACCTACACATATGTCTATATGGGAGGCTATATATCTGAGCATGTGTGTATATTTGTATATAGAGGGTATAGGATCGATTGAATATGAAGTGATGATACTTTAAAAGGTGAAATTCTGAGGTGGGAGAGGACTAGAATGAGAGGAGAAAGGGAGAGACAAAATGGGGTTAATCATCCCATATAGAAGAGGCAAGGAATAACTGTTACAACTTTACTCTCATTTACTCTTGTTGAATCTGGCTTGTGGAAGGAATGACATAAACTCTAAACTGGGTATCATGCCACACAGGAGAATGGGGGGCATGGGGATGAGAGGCAGGACGACAGAGGGGAGGGCAGGGGATGGGGGAGGGATGCTGGAAGCACACACTTCAGTAAAGGGACAGGGTAGAGAGTGGAACAAAGAGGGGTGGGATAGGAAGGAGGGACATATGATCAGACTGTCATAATATGTCCACTGTGAAGATGTCCTGTGCACAGGACTCATGCACAGCCTATATTGAATTGCTTGTCCTTCCAGTGGGGGTGGGTGAGAGGGGAGGAACCGAGAGAACCTAGAATCTAAAGCTCTGCAATACATGCAACTGGGAATTAAGATGTGCAGGGGCTGGGGTAAGGAGACCTTCCCTGCCCTACCAGAAAGTTAGAGAGCAGATTGGGGGAGGGGCTTTACAATGAGATTGCTGTTTTGGGGTTGGGGTAGGGGAAAGATGGGGGAAAATTTGTAACTCAAAAATCTCATGGAAATGAATGATGTAATCAAGAAAACAAATAAAAATTTATATTAAAAAAAAGATGTATCAAAAAGTTTAAGACTCAGTCCTCTTGATCAATCAAGTCTTAAGCATAGTTTATCTTTTCTTTATATAATGCTTTTAAGTTTTGCAAAAGAGTTTTCATTACATGAAGGCAGGTATCATTCTTCCCATTTTACAAAGGAGAAAACAAGGGTCAGAGATATGAAATTATTTACCCAAGGTCCCAATACCCAAGAAGGGTCAGGGCAAGGACCTTACCTGAGAGCACTGCTGCTGACACCTCCAATCTAGACTTAATAAAATGAGGTAGAAAATCTTAATGCTGTGGATTAAATGTGTGTGGGGTACATACATTGTTTTCCAGAGAATCAGCTGTTAAACATTTACCAGCACACCACTAGCATCAATGTAACACTGTCTACCTGTTATCCTTCATTCTTATCATATGACCAGCCCATCTTCCCTTCCTAGCATACAATTACTTGATGACTTTTACTCCTTTTCTTCAGAGTTCCTTGTTGGTCTTATGTTATTGTTTTTTATAATTATTTTTTTAAATGAGGATCTGTTTTCTCTCCTTTCTTCCTCCTCTCCTCATTGAAAAAGCAAGGAAACTTATATACCTTTTTATAAACAGACATAGTCAAGTACCACAAATTCCCAAACTGGCTATATCCAAAAGAAAATATGCCTCAATCTATACTCTGCACCCATCACCACTGTATCAGAAGGTAGGAAACCTTTTTCAGCATCAGTCTTCTGAAATCATGACTCGTCATTGTGTTGATCAGAGTTCTTAAGCTTTTCACAATTGATCATCTTTACAGTATTGTTGTTATGTATAAGTGGTTCTCTTTATTCTGTTCACTTCACTTTGCATCAGTTCATATAAATCTCTGAAATTATCTCCTTTACAAGTTCCTACAGCATAATTGTATTCCATAATATTCATATGCCAGAACTTGTTTAGCCATTTCTCGATTGATGAGTACCCCCTCAGTTTCTGATTCTTTCCCATGTTGGTTACATATTGTACTTAGCTCACCCCCACCATAAACCTTTCCAATGTCCTCTATATGAGACTCCATCTTAAGAGTTCTTCAGAGGCAGTGGTGTTACACATTTTGCTGTTACATAAACAGTGTAAGTATTTAAATGATGAATCTTTGATCTTATGATAAGCTGGAAGAAGTAAAAGAACTTGGTAGTTTCCCAAAAGTAATCTAGCCCACCCTCCTATGTCTGTTCAATTTTGAGCCCAGTTCACTGTCTAACTATAATATCTGCCACAGAAATTATATGGTCCTGGAAAAGCTCTACTGGGTCCTGTTCAAATGCATATTGAAATCTGGGCAATAGTCATTCTTTGTACATTTGGTCTTTCCTATGTAGATGGACAGGCCAACCTCCTTTATGGGATTACTGTGTCCTGGAGCATGGTGTCAGTGTCATCTGCAAATGGAATCATCTGGAAGATCTTATCATGCTCTTCAACTTTGACTCCTTGTGGGACCTCATCCATCAGAGCATCAAATATATTTGGTGAGCACCTCTCTGGATGATGCTTTTCTCATATTTATTTTAAGGGGATTACTGAACAGGATTATTTACATTATTACATCTGAGTAGCCCTGAATGATCTTGATAGACGGGAGACAGTTTGTTATGACAGTCTATAAGGCAGCGTTTTGTTCTGCTGAATCAAATACTTCTCCTCCTCCTCCTTCTTCTCACCTTTCTCTTTCTCTTCTTCCTCCTTCCTCTTCTCCTTCTCCTTCTTCATAATCAACAAACAAGTACATTTGAATTTTAGATTCTTTGCATCTTTCAATTCATTGATAAATGGGAAAGACAATGGACTATGGTTTGGAAGCAGGTTTCAAAACATCTATTTGTTCACTATTAAAACCTTCATAGAGGGGGCCCTCTATTAGGGTGATTCTTGAGAGATGATTCTCATAAAGATTGTATATAGTAAGCATATATATCGGTATTCTTGGTCACCCTGGTCATATGGTTCAAAACTTTTTCCATGCCTTTATTTTTCCTTCCTTCATATACCCTATATATCAGTCCCTTGATGCCCCTACAATTGTATGTCCTCCATGATGGATCTTCTTTACATATACTTAGTCTGCTGAGGTTGCTTTGTCCCATCATTGTTTTAGTTACTGCTATTTCTACTTCCTCCATAAGCACATCTGGAATGTGATGTGGTCCAAGTATAGTCATTCTATTATTGTTGATGGATAAAATTTGTTAAAATGGTTTTTGCAAATCTTTTTTATTTTTCTTCTATTTATAATTATCTTTCCATTTTTATTTTTGAATGACTTTGCTTGATCAATTTTGCCCTCCATTGATTGATTCTTGAATGAAATTATGTCATTTTTATTGTTAATTTTTCTGATTTTCAGTTCATTGTTCAGATAATACAAGCTTAAATTGTTTAAATTATATTCCTTATACTTCATTGTTTATCCTCTTCCTCCTTCTTTACTCTCTCTCTCTTTTTTGTTTGAAGGGGGGAGAGTAGGGCAATTGGAGTTAAGTGACTTGCTCAAGGTCACATGGCTAGTGTTAAATATCTCAGCCCAAATTTGAACTCAAGTCCTCCTGACTCCAGGGCTGGTGCTCTATTCACTGTGTCACCTAGCCACCCCTCCTTCTTTACTTTCTCTTCCTCCATTTCCTCCTCCTCCTTTTTCTCCTGCTCCTTTTTCTTCTGCTTTTCTCCCTCCTTCTCCTCCTTTTCCTCTTCCTTCTCTCCATATTTCTCCACCTTCCCCTCTGCCTCCCGCTCCTTTTCCTTTTCTTTATACTCCTACTTCTTCTTCTTCTTTGCTTTGAAATCACCAAGTATCAGAGAGCATATTGATTTGATACAAAGGGTCCTAATTTCTCCACTTAACTTATTATTAATAGCTACATGATCTACATGACTTATCATTAGTATCCCCATACTTGCCATTAGTATCTACATAATCACGTTTGTACTACATAATGATCAAATATCCCATCAAATAATATTTCTAGTTTTCTTTGGGTGAACGATAAAGTTCATTCTGTCAGCTCCTTTCTTTGTCTCTCTCTCTCTAAGGAGTACCTTAGAGTACAAATCCTGCCATTTGACTTTAGCTTCTTTCTTCAGGGTCTATTTCTACCAAGAATGTCAAGAATGACAAGTACTTTGCTACAATATAGCGCTTTAAGGTTTATAAAGTACTTTACATATTTGATCTTATTTGATCCTTACGACTACGCTTTGAGGTAGGTGCTATTATAATCCCATTTTAACAGATGAGGAAACTGAGTCTGAGAATTAAACAGCTATTAAGTGTTTGGGGTTAGATGTGAATTTAGAGCTTCCCTTCTCAAAGTTCAGCCAGCACTCTATCCACTGTGCCATCTAACTGCTCCTAATGATTAAACTCCTCCAGACACATGTCCACTCATTGGTCATTTGACCAGATCCTTGGATGTGGTCTTTTGACTGAGTCCAAGTTTTACAAAACAAATCCTTTTTTTAAGGGAATTTATGAAGTTT
The DNA here is from genome assembly GCA_028646575.1 of Pseudocheirus occidentalis. Taxonomy (NCBI): domain Eukaryota; kingdom Metazoa; phylum Chordata; class Mammalia; order Diprotodontia; family Pseudocheiridae; genus Pseudocheirus; species Pseudocheirus occidentalis. The sequence goes on from JAQQSW010019388.1 coordinate 4,315, forward strand.
GGATTCAGTCAAAGGTCTGCACTTGAAGACCTAGAGGGCCACTTGTGGCCTTGAAGTCACAGGTTCCCCTCCCCTGGACCAGGATCTCACACTCAGAGTACTAACAGTCAATGTCCCTCCTAAGGCTTCTCTTCTTCAGGTCCCACATCTCAAATTCTTTCAATAAATCATCACATTACAAACTTGAGGACCTTCAATTGTCTTCTTCTGGAAATTCTCTCAACTAAAATATGGCACCCAGAACTGAACACAAGACTCCAGATGACAGAACCAAACAGAACTCAGTGGGATAGTAATCTCCTTATTTCTAGAATCTATGCCCTTCTTCATGTAGCCCAAAATTGCAAGAGCTGTTTTAGCTGCAGAAAATATGCTGCTGGCTCATATTAATTTGGAGACTACTATAATCCCCAGATCTTTTCCTAAAAAACTACTGTCTTAACATCCCTTCCTGTTCCTATTCTTGGTAAAGGTGATTTTTTAAAAAGCAAAGTGTTAAGATGCCCCTTAACCCTAATTGAATTTCATTGTATTAGATTCATCTCAGTATTGTGACTTGTAAAGATCTCTTTGGATCCTGACTCTGTTTTCCACTGAATCCTCTCTACCTCCCAGCTTGGTGTCATCTGAAAATTTGATAAATAAGTCATCCAAGCTATGGCTAAAAATGTTAGCCAGTACAGAGTTAAACACAGATCCCTGGGCACTCCACTGGAGACTCCCTGCCAAACTGACACACTTCAGCAAGTTCCTAATCCATTTAACAGTGTTCTCATCAAGCTTACATTTCTCAGTCTTCTCTACAATAATAGTAAGAGATATTTCATCAAATGCTTTGCTAAAATCTAGGTAAACTAAATCTATGCCCTTTCCCTGATCTAACTAGTTATGAGTCTATACAAAACCAAAAGGGGCTGAGGGGAAGGAAATGAGTTTAGTTTAGCACAAACTGTTCTTGATCACAGTCCAGATGTCCACTAACCAACTCTTCAATGGTCAGCTCAAGAATTTGCTCAGGAGTCTTGCCCCAACAGACACACTTCCAGGCATGTAGCTCTCTACCGAACTCTCTAACTCCTCAAGGCATTATATATATTGCATTTTGTGGTGTTCCATGAGTAAACTGGATGAGCGAAGGGTTTTAATCATTCCCCATATCATGGTCTCTCATTCATAACACCTTCATAATGGATGACTAGATTGTAAGAGAATATATGCTGCTTTGGCCTGCCAAGGGAAACAAGAAAAGAATGGAGAGGGAGAAACCAGAGATTCTAAGTAGGAAGAGAAAAGTTAGGTGAAGTTAACCTCATTGTCCTTTCTTTAGGGTCACAGCCCTAGGCTAAGAGCATTTCACTTTGAGGTAAAGCTAAAGAGTAAAGTGCAAATCCTATTTGAGTGGCAGCCAAAGAAGAATTTCCTAGGAGTGGCCGCCTCTCCCTTCCCTACATTCTTCTCCCACATTTCCCATTCCTTTCCCCTTCACCCCATTTCCATGAAAAAGCAGCCTGAGAAAATGTTTCAGCCCTTCATGGGCTCAGTCTAATTGCAAAGCTCATAAGCACTTAGCTCTGCCCTGGCAAACTAGGCCATAGGGATGCATAATGTTTAAACTTCTGTTACATTAATAAGGAGACATGGTCAGATAATAAATAAACTGGCTCCTGAAGAAAAATAACATTAGGAAAGCTAATGTTGAGAAGAAACAAGAGCCAAGGATTGCAAAGAAGAAAAGAGAGAGACCAGGTAGTCACAGGGTGTCTAGAGACCTCACTGGAGCAGGGAGGTCATACCTCAGTTCTTGCATCCAAGGTTCAACATCCCTCTTACTGGGTCCAGAGGAAATTATTCTGACTCCCTGGCCCCATTTTCCCTTCATACAGGCATTGGTTTAATATGGGAAGGAGGATGAATCCTAACAAAGAGTATGAAGGGAAGAGAAAACCAGACCCTAAGGTGTTTCTTCTTGCCTCATGAAAGCCAATGGTGTGGTTATCTCTGGATGTAAGTTCAGTTTTTTCTCCACAAGACAATCACTCAAATCATGTAGAGAGTGGAGCCATTAATAATTATTTTTATACTTGAACATCTATTGCATCACTAGAATCTGAAAAACTTCATTCTTTGTTCTATATAATATTTGCTCCTGGGTGATAAGATCTAGGAATTACTGACCATCACTTCCCCCTCCCCTATTCACATTTGCCTTAATCCTTTGCCATGGTCCCTGAGATTTTGACATAATGCACTTAGGTCCCAAAACCTTTAAAAAAAAGGGGGGGTAGATTAGAAGCTAGAAAAGACATCTGGGCTTTACTTCTGGCTCTGCCATTAGTGTCTTGGTAAGCAAAAAAAAAAAAGATGGAATCTAAAAAAAAAATCAAAGAGTAATAAAAAGAAGAAAAGCCCAATGACTTGAAGACCCTTCTTCCAGAAGACCCTGGCAAGATGCTTAATTAGCTGTACTTCAGAATTGTCCGTGTGAAAACTCATCTTGGGGGCGGTTAGGTGGTGCAGTGAATAGAGCAAGGGCTCTGGAGTCAGGAGGACCTGAATTCAAATCTAGCCTCATACACTTAATACTTACTAGCCATGTGACCTTAGACAAGTCACTTAACCCCAGTTGCCCCATCTTCCCCCCTGCAAAAAAAACAAAAGAAAGAAAAAGAAAAAGAAAAAGAAAACTCAGCTCAGGCAGCAGCTGTGGATGGGAAGAAACAGGGCCGTGTAGAGGCAGTGTGATTTAGCATCACAGCACTTGGATTCATTCTCTGTCTCTGACACTTGTTTTTGTAACTTGAGCTCCTCCATGGCCTGCAACCAATTCATATTTTTCTTGGAGGTTTTTGATACAGAAGTTTTGACTTTGTTGGCTTCCTCTCATTCTATGTTTTGATTGTCTTTGTCACCAAAAAATGATTCTATTGTTTGATTTCACTTCCTCTGTTTGCTCATCTTGCCAGCCAATTACTTGACTTTTGAGCTCTTTGCCACAGTAGAACTCTGCTTCCAGAGAAGAGAGTACTGTGTGTCCCAAATTTCCAAGGTTTGTGCAGCTCTTGTCAGAGCTAAGTAGGCACGTGCCTCGGAACTGTGAGGAGGACACCCTTTCTACAGCCTCAACAAGCTCTGCCGTGCCAGCGTTCCTCACTCCAGGACCGCCAGCCAAGACTGTGACCCATCCAAGCAGGGCAAAGCAAGAAAATTTTGTCTCAGTGCCAGCAAAGAGAGTCCTGCAATTACCCCTCTGGGCACTTGCTTGGTCCTCCCACAATCTGTGGGCCTGGAGCTCAGGAGGCAGCCACCACAGCTGCAGCTCCAGATACCGCCACCTCTGCCTCTCGAGGGGCAGGGGCCAGACTGTGCTCTTCTCTCACCCAGGATCAACAGAGTTTCCCCACTAACCTTTTACTTTCTCTTTGGTGTTTATGGGTTGAGAAATCTGGAAACCACCACAGTCCCCTGAAGTCTACCTTGGCCAATCTGTACCACGGGTCTGTGCTGCTCCCAGCCCAGTGCAATAGAGACCCTTCCTGTCAGCCTGCCAGGCACCCTTCAGTGGGATGTTTGTTTCCCTCTGTCACTTTGTAGGTTCTGTAGTATTAAAATTTATTTAGAGTCATTTTTTTTTTTTACAGATATTGGGGGTGGCTGGAACATGAGCTCAAGCAAGTTCTATTTTTCACTCTGCCATCTTGGCTCCACCTGAATTCTTTTTTTTTTTTTACCTACTTCATTGTGATGTTGGGAAACTGAGATGAGACAATCTTTGTGAGATAACTTTGAAAAAGTTAAACACTATAAGATTTGTCACTTCCAGTTTCCATACTACAATCATTCACTCAACAAACACAGGGCCTTCTATGCGTCAAGTACTCGTCTTCTAGGAGCTATTGATTCAAAGACAAAAAGGAAATGGATTCTGCCCTGTAATGGTAATGGTAATTTGAAGATCTTCCCTTCCCCTTAATAAGCCTAAGGGAATTTGAAAACCTTCTCTGCTTTGAAAATAAACTCTGCCCCCTACTAGGCTGAATATAATCACATGGAGCCTGTGGTGGGCAGAGTTTGCTGAAGGGTGGAGCAGAGCTCACAGGAAGCTGGGAGTCAGAGCAGTTAAATGGTTGGGAGGAGAGGACACTTCTGAGGGAGACAGATAGGCTTATGAGAAAATACTGGTCTTGTGTTGCTTGTGGGAAGGTTAAAGGATGGTGCGGTTCTCTGTGCTGTTGTGTTTTATTAACTTCTTTGCTACTATGATAGAATTGGCTTACTGATTTTCAGATTTGTTTTTCTGTTGTCTGAATAAATGTTTTTGCTTCTCTTTTCTGTATGGAAAGTCTGTAATATTTTGTGACTGAGCACCATGCAGATATATTTATAGTATCTATGGGTGTTGTGAATATTGCATTAGTGCTACATATCCCCAGGAAGCTTGCATTCTGTCAGAGGTGGAGGACTTTGTGGGTAATGCCAAAGCCAAAGTCAAAGTCAAACAAACAAAGGCAACATCCTTCGTCTCCTTGCAGTGTGAAGCTTGGAGTATGAAATTCATTTGGGAAACTGTGGCTAAACGCCATTATTTCGGGTGAAGCTTACATGCTACGCAAAGCCTCTTATTAAAAGACTACCCCTAACTGGAAATATAATTCCAACAGCAATTTCAGCTCTAGCATAAACATTTACCTTCACCAGATGACTTATTCTTTGAAGCACACCCAGGAAAATTATTTCTGCCCAGTGGTGTACCTTGTTAGGCTCAGAAGGTGCATAGCAGCAGCTCACCCAGTTTGCCTCCTGAATTAAGGAGCTGCTTTTATTGCTGTGTAAGTAGTAGCCTGAGCATCCATTTATCATAATACAGCATCTCTGGGTAAGTGCATTTGGGCTGGTTGGTGAGCCAGAGGATTGCTAGCCAGGGCTTTCTCATTATTGCAGGCAAATGGTTACCAAATCATTGGATGATAGAATCACAGAATTGACAGGACCCCAGAGCTGGAAGGGACCTCAGAAGTCATCTAGGTCAACACCTGGTCGAAAAATTAAACTCTTCTCCAACATTTCAGAAAAGTGCTCATCCAGCTTCTCCTAAAATATCCAAGCCCCATCTGTGCTCGAATGAGGCTGGACCATGTCAGCCTTCTCCTACATCAGTTGTGCTGTAGCCAACATTTTCACTATACTGACCATGGTCGACAATGCCAATTCTGAGGTTAAGTAGTCAATTCCCATTTACCCAATATGGTAGAAAACGGGAAATTAGAGAATGGTATTATATAAAATATCCTAACGAAGAGAACATTATATTTCATCTAGATTGCCAATATTTGATGCCTACTGTATGCCTCCCACCATTCTTTGTAGTAATGGATAAAAACTAAAGTATAGTATAGTGGGAGAATACCGGTTCTGGATTCGGCAAATCTAGGTTCAAACCCTTCCTCTGACAGGTGCTACCAGGTGCTATTATGCTGCACCTGGATTGCCAATATCCAAACAAAATGAATTCTACTTCGCATCTATAAGACAGTTTATCTGCAACTTATGTATCCAACTCCTTGAGGAGTTGAACAGGAGCCACAGGATCAGAGATACAGAACTGGAAAGGACGTAAATGACTGTCTGATCTAGGGGTGGGGAACCACATGTGGCCTCAAGGCTTCAGGTTCCCCACCCCTGGTCTAGGCCTACTTCCCTAGTTTTATAAATGAAGAAACTGAAGCCCACAGAGATTGTGACTTGGCCAAGGTAGCACCTATCAGAGGAAGGGTTTGAACCTAGCTTTGTTCACTCCAGAACTGGTATTCTCCTACTATAATACATTTATTATTTTTATCCATTACTACCTAGCATCATGGCAGGCATGCAGTAGTCATTAAATAAATATCCACCACTTGATTGACTTTATAGAGCTGTTAGCTATTTTAAAGCAACTAAAGTTCTTTTGTATTATTTGATTCTCAAAACAACCCTGTGAAATAGTCCAAAACCAAATTACAATGTATTGGTAGTTTCATTGGTGAAGTTAGGAGTGAAATATTATCATAACTATGTCAATGATGAGGAAACTGGGCCCCAGAGTGGTGAGATGACTAACCTCAATTCAGAATAGCTAGTTCATGACAAAGTAAGGACTAGGATCTCAGGCTCCAGTTGGTGCTTCAGGATCTCCAGGTACCCTAGGGCTAGGGGAGAGAGGACACAATTCTGGTTAGGAGTTTTCTGGTTGATCAGATTCTTTTTGTTTGTTTGTTTTTGTTTTTTAAATTTTAATTTATTTTCTTGGTTATATCATTTATTTCTTCAAGGTTTTGAGTTACAGATTTTCTCCCCTTTTTGCCCCTACCCCCCAGCCCAGGACATTGATCCCACTGTAAGGCCCCTCCCACAATCTGTTCCCTTTTATGTCCTCCTCCAGCACCCCTCTAGCTTTCTAGCAGGGCAGGGAGGGGTTCCCTGCCCCCGTCCCTGCATGTATTATTTCCCAATTGCATTTGATTGTATGGCTTTAAATACTATATTCTTACAATTCCTCCCCTGTCACCCACTCCCACTGGGAGGAGCAGCAACTCAATACAGGCTGTACCTGTGTAATTACACAGGACATCTCCATGGTGGGCAAATTGTGAGAGGCTAATTGTATGTCCCTCCTTCCTATCCTGCACCCCTCCCTTGTTTTGTTCTCTACCCTGTCCCTGTCCCTTTACTGAGATATATGCTTCCTGTACCCCTCCCCCCCCCC
>JAQQSW010019389.1:0-11056 GCA_028646575.1 Pseudocheirus occidentalis
ATTTACTGATCATTAATGTATTTTAAAACTGTTTTGAAAAGAAGGAACATATTTTCAAAATTTCTTTTTAATCCCTGGTACTATTTTAAGGAAGCCTACTAAAACTTTCATTTCAAACACAGTCTGTAGGGAAGTAAAAGTAAAGTAGAACAGATTTTGCTGCTTTGATTTAAATGTATAGTCACTGCATGGCCAAAGCAAAAGTTAGGTCTGAACTTATTATAGGTAATAAGATTCAGTTTCTGAAATATCTCTTTCTTCCACAATGAATATAATCAGAGGATAAACAAGCTTTGTGAAACAATGATTTAAGTCTACTACTCGCTTGTAAGGTTCTAGTCAGGAACTTCATTTGTCTATCAGCTTCCTGGATGTGCAAGCTAATACATAGCTTTCTGCTATAATATCATTGTAAAAGGATTTTTTTCTTTTCCCCTTAATACTGTGTCAAATAGCAAATATTCAGGGTATGTGTGCCCACGTGGGGATACTGCTAAACACACACAGTATAAGATCCTTTTAACTTTTTTTCTAAGATTACAAACCCTCATAAGATAGAGGTCACAACCTGTTCCTGGACCTCTTTATCAAAATAGTACAAGTATTAATAAAAAAGTTTAAGCTTTTCTAGCGCTTTTTTTCTAAAATATTCATAGAGCTGCGTTATCTCACTCTTATTTTCCTTAAAATACACATAATCTATGTAAATGATCCCATGTTACAAAGGAACAAGCTAGACAGATTATTAAAAACTGCCTTCAGTGTTTTATGTATGGGATTCCTCCAGCTTCCTTTTACACAGGGAAAGCAGTATAAAATGTAATTAATCATATGTTAAAATCTTTTGTTTCAATGGGAATTCCAAAACAATTGAAAGATGCGTAAGTCCCTGAAGACCCTGGCAAATTATTATTGCACTCTTTCTACGATCACTTTCCAATGATATTAATTGCGGGCATAATCCTTATAATCTTGACAAACAGAATAAAGATGTTGAACCTACTTACAATATAAAAAGGGACTCGGCCCAATACACCATGAAGGCAATTAGCTACTGCTTTATACAGCCCCCCTAAAGCAATGCTTCACAGTTATTTTGCTCAATTATATGTCAGGAAAACTGACAATATTTGAAATAGATGAAATATTATGGAAACATAAATAGCCCATATTAACAGAAGAGGAAATAGAATACATAAGTAAGCCTATCTTAAATAAATTTAAGAAGGCCTGAATGACTTCAGGGAAAACTTTTCAGAAACAGGTGGATTTCAAAGGGAATTCTACTAAGCATTAAAAGAATATTTCATCACAAAAATATATAAACTATTTAAAACAGCAAAAAAAAATAAAACGAAGGAGTCGCATCAAATTCCTTTTACGGCACAAATACACTTTTGAAACCTAAACAACAGTGTAGGGCTATACAAGAACAAGTACATTGTTGGTGGAGCTGTGATTGGACACATCCATTTTGGAATGCATTTGGAATAATGCAAAGAAGGTAAGAAAAATGTCTAAAGCCTTTAAAATAAACACTCCATTACAACCCAGTGAATCCATTAAGAAGAAAAAATGTTCCCATACATTTCAAATACTTACAGCAGCACTTTTTGTGACAATTGTCATTTGGAAACAAAGTTGATGCTCATCAACTGGGGAAACAGATAAAACACGGACCATGAAAGGCATGGAATGCGGCTACCATGGGGTAAGAAATGATATGAATGAATACAGAGAACTATGGAAAGATCTTTCTGAAATGATTCAAAGTGAATCAAACAGAGGAAAAAAATAGCATAAGTACATGGTAACTAAAACAATTTAAATAGAAAGAATGACAGACAAATTTAAAAGTACCTGTAATAAACTGGTGAAGATCAAGTGGGCCTGAAAAGGAAACCTGAGAAGACCCCATCATCCTACCTCATCCAGGAGGTGAGAGGTCCACAAGGGTCTGCACACCTTTTCCTGAACACATCAGTCCACTGTGCTGGCTTTTCTTTTCCTCCCTAAACGTAGAATATGATTTGTTGCATGGCTCGGCTCTCAAAGATCGGTATCCCTGCCACTAGTGAATTGGCCTTGTGGAGAGACACCTCTAATTGGAGTCACATGACGTAAACAAGGTGTGGGGAACCTGCTGTCTCAAAACCACATGTGGCCCTCTAGGTCCTCAAGACCAATACTTTTCATCCAAATTTCACAAAACTAATTTGTTCCCCACTCCTGTCCTAGACTGTCTCCTCCCTCCTCAGCCCCAAGGACGCGCCGAGGATGGGAGGATGAATGGATGGAAAAGTTCACCTGAGGAGAGGGAGGAAGGGAGTATCCTCAAAGGTTTCTCCCTGCTGGCCTCCACCCACCCCATGACCCCCAAGCACTAGACCTCCACATAAAGGGCTCTTCTGGCAGGAAGCCACAGGGAGAAGCTGGCACACATATGTACACACACATACACATACAATCTTATATACACAGACGACACAGGCAGAAACAAAAGTATCAATACTCCCACCCATCCACCCCACTGCCCACAGCACTAAATCCAGACGATTTACGGGGGAGTCAGGAGAAGATGGAAGAGGAGAGAGAATATAAAGGGGGATGCAGAGGGGTCTCAGGGGTGCCTGTGGCAGAAGGGCGCCTTACCTCATACACACCCACCTAGAAAAGTGTAGGATCTTTGGGGTTCCTGGACAGAGGGAGAGGTGTGGTGGGGGAGGAGATTAGGGCCTGGTAGATCTGCAGCTCCTCACGACCCCCTCCTCACCTCTGACTCAGGAGAAAAGAGAACTCACTCATCATCCTCCTCCTCAACCTCTTCCTCCATGCAGTCATCCTCATCCTTCTCATTGCCCTTCTTCTCCTAGTCCTCCTCAGACAAAGAGGGTTAGGTTGTGAGGGGCCAGTGCAGCGACGTCACCCTCTGGACCGGATCAGTCTCCACCCAGAGCAGAGGGAGGAGGGCAAAGAGAGGGGAGGGGCTCTGTGATGGCAGGCCCAGAGCAGGAGGAGACGCCCTCCCAGTCATTTCTCTCAACTCCCATCACCCAAGGCCTGAAATGCATCCTTCACTTGGAGGAGAGCCAGGGGCTGAGCCAGGTACCAAGTTCCTGAGGGCAGGCTGCTGGGGCTGGGTGGCATGGAGCGGGGCAGCTGAAGTCAACCTGGGATTGTTGAAGGTCACCCCCTTGATGGAAAACTGGGAGGTGGAGAGCAGAGAGGCAGAGGGGATGTCCTGGCTCTCCACATAAGGGAATGTATCTGCAGCAGCAGCAGCAGCAGACTACCAGCCCCTAAATTGGACTTACATGGCATGGGCTGGTCTCCGTCTCCTTTCTTTCAGCATAAGGTCACAAAATCAGGCCTGCGTCTGGGAGGGACATGGAGGCACCCAGGCATGCACACATCAGGAGAATTTCCAAATTGCCAATCTGTTCCTCATAATGAAACTAATTAATTATACCTCTATTTGTTTACTAGCACTCCTGTCTTTAGGCTAGCTTTGTGCTGCTCTGAGAATTCTCAGGTTAGAGATTGGCTCAGTCAAATTCTGTTAACAGTGGTGATGGGAGTTGTCCGAGGTCACCTAGCTGGTAAGTGTCCACAGTTAGGAAGGATGTGAACCCACATTTTCCTGACTCTGAAGTGAGTTTTGTGTCCATGAGATTCTGCTGGCTCTTATCCTCTCATCTCACTAGTGTACCCTCTTCTCTCTATGTGTTCTAAGATTAGAAGTGTGAGGGGTAAGTTTCTTTTTTAAATGTCAAAAGAAAAGTCATTTCCAAAATCTATCCAGTTTCACCTCATGAACATTCAATAGCCACATTTTGGCCTGAATTCAAAATGTTGGTGGAATTCCTGTCTACATGCTATGGTCTCTCTAATGTGATAAGTCTTTATTCTAGCTTGACCTTTTGCTAAAATGAGTTATCAATGATTTACACAATAGCTTAGGTTCGATAAGATATCAACAGATATAAAAACTGTCACTTCAGGACCAAAGACCCTGGACAGCTCCCCAGATATCCTCTCAGGTAACAACCAAATCTAATCATGCATCAGAGGGGTCCCCATGGGAACATGGGAGCACAACCACCACGAGAAGCTAGGTGACACTGTGGCTACAGTGCTGGGCCTGGAGTCATGAAGATTCTTCTTCCTGAGTTAAAATCTGACCTCAGACACTTCTTATCTCTGTTATCCTGGCCATCTTTCTCTTTAAAAAAATTATTTATTTACTTTTAGTTTACACCATTCCACAATCCCTTGACTCCCGAATTTCTCCTCTTCCTTCTGCTGCCCCTCTGCCCCTCAGTGGCAGCATACAATCAAATATAGCATCTCCAAATACTTTTGCATTAAACAATAGTCAGCCCCTATTATAAAGGATTATAGACAATGAAATGAACAACAAGAAAGAGAAAACAAGAAAAAGAAAGAGAGCAAGTCGTCTGCTTCAGTCTGTGTACAAACTTCATAGTTCTTTCTCTGGATATGGATATCTCTTTCCATCATGAGTCTTTTGGAGTTGTCTTATACCCTTTCATTGCTGAGAAGAGACTAGTCTATCAAAGGTAGTCATCACACATATGTTGTATCTGTTACTGTCTACCCATTCCTCTTGCTTCTTCATTTGGCACCTTTCTCTTGATACTTTCATCTCTTTAAGTTTTTGTGACACTACTTTCCCAAGGATCTCCTTTTAATTGGTCAACAATCATTTTTTTTCATGTCTGCCAGCCTCTAGGCCATTAAATTTATTTCTTTTTATTCCATAAAAATGCCAAAATATTTTTATTTTAAATATTGCAAATACTGATATGACCCATATGAACAATAGCTTTTTGGGGTCCTTGATACTTTTTTCCTTTTTAAATTGTTTTGTCTTTATTAATTTTTTGGTTTACAGTTAATTTATGAGATTCAGGTCCACAATTCCTTGAATTTCAAATATTCTCCCCCTTCCTCTCCTCTAGCCCTCCCCACCCCCGGTGGAATGCGGTCTAGTATAGGATCTGCAAATACTTTCACTTTTGACATTAGTCAGGCTATTAAGAAGGATTGTAAGGGACGGAATGGACAATGGGAAAGAGGAAACAATACCAAACAAGAAAAAGAAAGAGAGCTGGTAGTTTGCTTCAACCCGCATTCACACTTGTTCTTTCTAATTCTTTCTCTGATGTAAAAGTATCTCTCCATCATGAGTCTTTTGGAGGTGTCTTAGAACTCTGAATTGGTGACAAGAGAACAAACATTTTTAATTGGCCAAAAAACATTTATCAAGTTCCTCTGTGTCAGGCACTATAGCAAACACTGGAAATAGAAAGAAAGATAAACGACAGTACATGTCCCCAAGCACCTCCGCATGGTCACTGCTCCTCAGTATCCATAGAGTGATCTTCATCCAGGTCATTCCTGTTAACCATGGCTATACCACTGGGCTCTGTCCTGGGCTGCCTTCCCTTCCATCTTGATTGTTTGGTTGGTTGTTGTCCTTCGTTCTCCAGAAGGACCAAAATGATATCACTATGCTATAGTTAAATTGTAATGTGTCCAACTGTTCCTGATCAGAGCAATATAAGCTTGGAATGTTCTACCCCAGGGGGGAACAAATAGTCCATGTGGACATTTGGGGTGAATTCTCTAAATTGGCACATCTTGCCTTTCTTTTGAACTGCTTCATTTCTGCTCAGCTCATAGAGTATGGTCCCTTCTCTGAAGTGTGCACACCATAATAAACGATCCTGTGCCAGTGTCTCGCATATCCCAATCAATTCAAAAGGTCTTAAGAGACACTTTAAGAGTGTCCCTATATTGCTTTTTCTGACAACTTTGAGGTACCACATCTTACCGTTCAAATTGACTAAGATGACAAAACAGGAAAATGACAAGTGCTGGAGAGGATGTGGAAAAATTGGAACTCTAAAGCATTGTTGGTGGATTTGTGAACTGATACAAGCATTCTGGAGGGCAATCTGGAACTATGCCCAAAGGACTATAAACAATTGTATACCCTTGACCCAGTACCACCACTTTTGGTGTTCTGTCCCAAAGAGATCATAGAAGTGGGAAAACCTCACATACGTACAAAAGTATTTATTGCAGCTTTCTTTGTGGTGGCAAAAAACTGGAAATTTAAGGGATGCACATCCATTGGGGAATGGTTGAACATGTTAAGGTATATGAATATGACAGAATACTATTGTGCTATAAGAAATGGGAAGGAGATTGATTTCATAATTACCTGGAGAGGCTTATATGAATTGATGCGGAGTGAGAAGAGCAGAACCAGTAAAATTTGTACACAGTCACAGATACATCATATGTGTGACGACCAGTTTTGAAAAACTGGATGCTTCTCACCATCCCACAGATAAAAGACAACTCTTCAAGTCCCAGGATGGAAGGAGATGTCTACATTCAGCGAAAGATCCAGAAAGATCAGAGTTTAAAAGGAGGCTGATGCAATGCATGCTACCATTCTTTTCGATGTGTGGCTTTTGTTTCCTTTTCTCATTGTTCACTCCATTGGCTATAACACCTATACAATAAGACTATTTTACAATGTGAAGGAGTTTGCAGATCCTGTACATGATTGTATGCCACCATGGCGGGGCCTGGGGTGGGGAGGAAGGGGAGAAAATTCTGAAACTCAAGTGACTCTGCAACTGAATCTTGTAACCTAAAAGGAAACAAACAAGTCAATAAAATTAAAAAAACAAAAGAAATAATGAAAACCAAAGGAGAGATTAATAAAATTGAAATTAAGAAAACTATTGAACTTATAAATAACACTAAAAGTTGTTTTTATGAAAAAACAAATAAAATTGACAGACCCAGGATTTTTTGTCAAATACTGACTTCTTAACCTACCATGGCAGGGGTCAGGGGTGGGACCAAGGGGAGGAAACTCCGAAACTCAAGTGATTCTGCAACTGCATCTTGTAAAGTAAATGTAAACAAACAAGTCAATAAAAAAGAAAGAAAAAATTCACCACCTATCTTCAGGAAAAACTTTGTTTTTTCCTCCCCTAATCAAGAACTCCTCAAGTAGCTTAAAGTACAGTGGGTGCAAGGGTCTCAGAATGGGACCACTTATTCCACAGAAAATGTAAACTACCCTTAACATAAAGAGCACTTGCAATCCTAATGGAATAGGGGTACTGAAGGGTAAGGACACTTCTAGTCAAAAGGGATTAGGGACCTTATGGAGCAGTATCAAGTTCAACACCAAGGTATCAGGATTTCTCCCTGGGTAAGGTCCAGAGCACAGACTGGGAAATAGTGACCAAACCTCTCCCCAAATCACATCACTTAGGAACAACCAAAAATTTTCAAACTCCAAGAACTTGCTCTGAAAACAGCAGTGTAAAAAGCCTGAAATTTCAAACAATCCCCTGATAGCTCCCTATCACCCACAGAAACAGACACAGGAAAGTAGGCTTTAGTTGAAGTATAAAAAGGCAAGGTAGAAATCATGATCTCAGACAAACCAAATGCCAAAATACTCCCAATTCCAAGAGATAAGCATGGAAAATATATCTTCCTAAAAGGAATTATACAAGATAATGTAATATCAGTACTCACCAAAGATGTACCAAAATCAGAGCATCCAACTTCTTAAAGTGAAAAGTTAAGTGACTTACAGAAGGAAACAGACAGCAAAATTATACTAATGGGTGATACGAACATTTCCCTCTCGTGATTAGGAAAATCAATGCATAAAAGAATCAAAAAAGATCTTAGGGAGAAGAAAAGAGTATTAGAAATGTTAGATATGATGAGGCTCTGAAGAAAACTGAATGTAAATAGAAAGAAATATAACTTTTTCTCAGTTGTAAATGGTACCGTCAAAAAAAAAAAGAACAGATATTAAGTCCCAAAATGGAGTAAAACAGAAATATTAAATGCAGCTTGTACAGACCACAATGCTATATAAATGACAGAGACATGGAAGCAAAAAGTAAAATTAATTGGAAAGTAAAATTTCATGAATGAATAGGTCAATCAAAAAGAAAACATATGTCCAATCAATAATTTAATTAAAAAGATTTTCAACAATTAGGCAACATATCAAAATTTTGTGGGATGCAGACAAAGAAGTGATTAGAGGAAAATTTCTATCTTTAAATGCTTACATTCACAAAACATAGAAAGAATACATCAAGGACTGTACATCAAATGTATAGAAGTACAAAAAATGAAAAAATATGTTATTAAACATCAATATTGAAATCCCTAAATCCAATGTGAGATGAAGAAAATTTTTAAGAATTCAAATTAATAAATAAAAGTGGCTCTTGCTTTTACGAAAATACTAATAAAAACAGATAAATCATAGTGCCACTTAATTAACAGAAAGAAAAAATATTAAATTACCAGTCTCAAAATGGAAAGAGTGACTACATAAGCAATGAAGATAAAATGAAAGCAATGCTTAGGAGTTATTTTGCTCAATATTATGTCAGGAAAACCGACAATATTCGAAAAACATGAATATTTATGGAAACGTTATTAGCCCGTGTTAACAGAATAGGAAATAGAACACATAAGTAAGCCTTTCTTGAAAGAAATAAATTGAAGAAGGCATGAATGGGTTAAGGGAAAACTTTTCAGGATCAGATGGTTTTAAAAGGGAATTCTACTAAACATTAAAAGAGCATTTCATTCCAATAATATAAAAACTATTTAAAACAGCAAGTAAAGAAGGAGTCCTATCAAATTTCTTTCATGGCACAAATATGGTTTTGAAATCAGACAACAGCACAGGGATCTAAACCAACTAATATATTATTGGTGGAGTTGTGATTTGACACATCCATTCTGGAATGTACTTTGGAATAATGCAAAGAAGGTAAGAAAAATGTCCAAAACCTTTAAAATAAATATTCTGTTACACCCCAGTGAAGCCATTAAGAAGAAACAAAGTTCCCATATATTTCAAAATACTTACAAAAACACTTTTTGTGACAGCTATGTATTGGAAACAAAGTAGAAGCTCATCAACTGGGAAATGGCAGACAAAACACAGACCGTGAAATGCATGGAATGTGGCTACCATGTAGTAAGAAATAATGAGTATGAATACAGAGAAGTGTGGAAAGATCTTTGTGAGCTGATGCAAAATAAATTAAGCAGAGCCAAAAAAATAGCATATATACATGGTAACTACCACAATTTATATAGAAAGAATGTCAAACAAATTTTTTTTTTGCTTTTTGGAGGGCAGTTGGGGTTAAGTGACTTGCCCAAGGTCACACAGCTAGTTTTTTGTGTTAAGTGTCTGAGGCCGGATTTGAACTCAGGTACTCCTGACTCCAGGGCCGGTGCTCTATTCACTGTGCCACCTAGCCGCCCCGAATGTCAGACAAATTTAAAAGCACCTGTAACAAACCGGTGAAGATCAAGTGGGCCTGAAAAGGAAACCTGTGAAGACAGCATCACCGTATGTCATCCAGGAGGTGAGAGGTCCAGAAGGATCACACACTGCCCACCTTTTCCTGAGTGTATCAGTCAGCTGTGCTGGCTTTTCTTTTCCTCCCTAAACAAGAAATATGAATTGTTACATGGCACAGCTCTCAAGGATGGGGAGAGTGACAGATACACAGATACTCTGGTCATGTAAGATATAGAAAACATCAATAAAAAATGTAAAAAGAGGACACGAATCACCAGGGAAATACTGGGGGGAGGGAGGAAGAAAGGGGGATGGGGTTAGTGATTATCAAGAGCAGGTCAAAACAATATTACAAAACTGTGAGTGGGAAAACAATTATTATAGTTTCACCATGTGTGACTTTTCCCAACCCCATGTGAGGTTTTCTCACCAAAGATACTGGAGTGGTTTGCCATTTCCTTCTACAGCTCATTTGAAAGATGAGGAACTGAGGGAAACACAGTTAAGTGACATGTTCAAGCTCACACAGCTACTTAAGTGAATGAGTCCAGATTTGAACTCAAGAAGATGAGACTTCCTGACTTCAGGCCATTCAGAATATCTAGCTGTTGTGAAAACAATTTCAACTTGTCAAAAACTGAAAGAGAGATAAATGTAAAAGATTAGGGATGCAATATGCATGAATAAGGAAAGAAATAAAATAAAATATTGTCAAATAAATCCAGAGACAGCACTTGGGGAAGGTGGGTGGTGGTGAGGACACACTATTTGACTCCTCCCAAACTCCACCTCTGACCACCTAGTTAGTATAATTAACCTTTGACTGACAGTGTTATGGTTAATAAATAAAAGTAGATCTTGCTTTTATCAAAATACTAACAAATACAGATAAATCATGGGGCAACTTGATTAACAAAAAGAAAGAAAACTAAATTACCAGTCTCAAAATGGAAAGAGTGACTACATAACACAACCCAACTCTTTGCAGGTTCCCTTTACATTTTCCTGCCTACTGCAGAGTGCTAAACTTCATAACTCTACCTTAGATGCCTGCACTGTGCAGGTCCTCCTATTTCCACTTCCTGCTACTAAACTAGCATAACAATGAACTCTGAAACTTTGCCAAAACAAAGCTTGGGTCCTGACTAAATTCCCCTTCCCATTTCTTATACCCCAATAGTATTCCAACACATTCTCATACCATAACTTGTTCAGCCACCCCCAATTGATGGGCATCCCTTTAAATTTCCAGTTTTTTGCCGCCATAAAGAGAGCTGCAGTAAATATTTTTGTATATATGGGACCTTTTCCCACTTCTATGTTCTCTTTGGGATACAACCCCAAAAGTGGTATTACTGGGTGAAGGGTATGCAATTATTTATAGCCCTTTGGGCATACTTCCAGATTGCCCTCCAGAAGCCTCGCCTAGTCTGTTCTGTATCAGTTCTTGCTTTCTTTCCTTATTCATATGACACACTTACTCCTTTTTATCTCTCCCTATACAATTCTACTTTTTATTTTTTTTTTATTTTAATTTATTTTCTTGGTTGCATCATTCATTTCCACAAGGTTTTGAGTTACAAATTTTCTCCCCTTTTTGTCCCTACCCCCAGCCCAGAACATTGATCCCACTGTAAGGCCCCTCCCACAATC
>JAQQSW010019390.1:0-11056 GCA_028646575.1 Pseudocheirus occidentalis
TAAGTGTTCCTCACTGGAAACTTCAGTAATACATACTTAAATACTGCTATTCTACTTATGTAATTGAGTACTACAGTACCTTTGTAAAGTAGTATATTCGTTTACTAGTCTGTTCATTTGTCTATATTTACTTTTTTGTCTCTGTCCATACTGTTAACTGATGTTGAAAGTTTAACACAATAAAAGATTTTATATGAGAACAATGAAAATTTAGATTTGAATGCAACAAATCTATAACGAATGAAAAAGAAAATGGAGGAAAAAAATCTTTCCCCAAATTTTATGTACTTTCTAACTTCAATACCAACTACAAATAGCTTCGATAACACACAGCTACTCAATTATAAAGTTCATTATTCCTTATTAGAGAACTAGAACCAAACCAAACTGTTTCTAAACCTCTTATTTAGCAGCAATCTAAATGTCTGCAGACTGACTGCTGAGTGACATCCTAAGCATTCAATAGATCAGGCCTGCACAACATATGGCCCATGGATCACTTAGGGCCCACCAAAGGATTTCAGGCAGCCTGAGAAAAATGTAAAAGAAAGTAAAGATGTAACAAGTGTTTTATCTGTTCCCTGCTTAATCCACCTTACACTAGTCACTACAGTGGCCATCACATAACTTGGCAGGTGGGCTGCCACTGCACACTTTCTTGTTTGTTACATGACCCACAGCAATCAACCATTGTCAGTCTGTCTCTAGTGACTAAACTATCTGTGGCCTGAAGAAGTTTTAGCCTATTTTAACTTTGGCCCCTACCAGATAAGCTGGACTGCATAATTTAGTATCAGTCATCCTTTGGTTTGTGTAACTAATTTAATGATCACCACCTCATATATCCAAGTAATGGAAAAACAAAACATTTCTAATTTTCCTATTCCCAAATGATTGGTTAATTTAAAGTACATTTATTCAAAGGAAATAAATCCACTACCCATCACCACCACTCTATCTATACCTATTTACCTATTGACACTGTTTTTTTTTTATTAATAAAAACGTTTTGCAAGGGTATTTTATATCCTTACTTACAAAACTAGCGATAGATTTCTAGAATGTTTCATATATAGCCAGGACTATGCAATATGAGAAATTAAAAGAATAGTTACAGAGGACTCTAGGTGCTTTAAAAGACTTCCCTGCTGATTTACTTGAGCACTTAATGACTAACCTTCTGCTCAATAAATACTTAATATTGAGTATTTCTAGACTGGGCTAATTGTTAGTTTTGAAATCTAATAGAGATGCCATAATACAAAGACTATTTCCTAGATGCAGACAACTTTTATTTGGTAGTTAAGAGGATTGGCCCTAGTGACAAGAATTTAAAATACTGGTGAAAAAACTTCCGGGTACAAAAAGTCATGCCCTGTTTCTAATTTTCTTTTTAAAAGGTAATATTAATATATTGCTTTGATTATTTTTATATTTTATTCCAAGGTCCTCAAAGTGAAAATACTGGAAATTTCTAGCTTTATAAGAAAAGGAGTACTTAACAAGCTACCATATCAGCCTATTACTTTTAATGGGGGAGGAGTACTCCCCTCACTGTAAAAATTCAATAAAACGCAAATATTTGTCAGAGACCTACTATGTGCAAGGAACGGAACAAATAGGGGAAAAAATTCCCTGCCCTGAAGGCCTTGGTGGGAATGTGGGGATAAAGGGAAAGAAAGATATAACGGATAAACAGGTAAGTATAATACAAGGTAATCTGAAGGCAGAGAGAACACAACTGAACTGAAGGAATAAGAAAGAATTTCGCAGACAAGGTAGCACATAAATCAATCTTAAAGGAAGATAAGAATTCTGAAAGAGGGAATTGATTACAGGCACATGGGACACCTTAGGAAAACACAGATAGGTGGAAAGACTACCACTGAGTTGGGAAAACAAATTATACAGTTTGGCTAAAATGGATAGTGTATCTTCAATAAAGGGACAGGGACAGGGTAGAGAACAGAACGGGGGGTTAGGGGGTGGGATAGGAAGGAGGGACATACGATCACTGTCACAATATGTCCACTATGAAGATGTCCTTATAATCACACCTACACAGCCTGTACTGAATTGGTTGTCCTTCCAGGGGGGGTGGGAGACAAGGGAGGAATTGAAAGAATCTAAGAATATAAAGCTCTGCAATACCTGCAACTAGAAATCAAGATATACAGGGGTTGGGATAGGGAGACCCTCCCTGCCCTACCAGAAAGTTAGAGAGTGACCAGGGGAGGGGCTCCACAGTGGGATTGCTGTTTTGGGGGTGGGGGAGTAGGGGAAAGATGGGGAGAAAATTTGTAACTCAAAAATCTCATGAAAATGAACGATGTAAACAAGAAAACAAATAAAATTTTTTACATTAAAAAATGGATAGTGTATGAAAGTCAGCAATGTAATAGAAAGCTCAAAAGGTAAGCTGGAACTAGAGTATAGAGGTGTCTTGAAATGCTAGGCTGAAGAGTTTGTATTTAAATCAGAGAAAATAGGAAAACCACTTAAGGTTTCCAGGTAGAGGAGTGATATGAACTGACCTGGGTCTTAGGAAGATAATTTTGGCAGCATTATAAAAGATGGGAGGATGGATTAGGGAAGGAAGTAATGAGGGGCAAGTACAGTCAGGAGGTTATTACAATAGCACAAGCAAAAGTAGGGCAGGAAATAAGATGGTAGCTGTCTGGGTTTTGAAAAATTCCAGAATGCCTAAGTTTAAAATAAATTCCAAATGGTAGGACTCATAGTTAATACTGGGTTGTAAACTGAGTTTATAGGTAAATTGTATCTGACCTAGTTTTAAGACAAGGTAAAAATATGTATCAGTTATGTATCTAATGTGCTGGTATAACTTGGATCCTATAGTAAATCTTTACTGGCAGAACCAGTAGCAGACTTCTGGAAAGCTTTTCATATTATAGCTAACAATACTGAATGTAGGAGAAAATGTACAAATAAAAGACAAGCTCATATCTCCTATAAACAAGCACTAAATTCTAACAGGTGCCAGGGTCAGGAATCATAACAGCAATGATGAGAAAAAAAAATAGAGAAAGCAAACTGGGTTTGTTTATTTGGGGTGGAGGAGAGAAGAACGTAATGAAATTAAACAAATTTTTCAGATCCTTAAAGAGTGTTTGCAGCAGTTACAGTGATCAGTGATCAAGTGACTCTTTAAACTGTATGAAAGATTAATTGCTATATTCTTCCTGTTATTCTTAATTTGCTTTCATAATTGTCTATATTTATTTTGTTATAAACAACTCTTTCTTGTTGCATGAGTTACAAGATATTTGGTTTGCTAAGTCAAGTTCTGCAGTCAGTTTCATTAAAGAGTAAATTAAGAAATAAAATGTGATCTATCAAAACCCAAAGAAGGTAACAGAATGCTAGTTTTAAAGCAGCAGAAAATCCATTTTAAAAACAAGCATTACCTATGTTTAACTGTAAAGTTCAATGTATATTTAGGAACTTTCTGCCTTCTCTGAGATAAAGACATAGCAATTCTATTATGGCTCACTTGAAAACTAGCTAAAAATCAGTGCATTATTTACAGTACAAAGTTCATTAGTACAAAATTAAATAATTGTGATTATTTTAAATATAATATTGAGTCCAAGCAAAGAATATAAGAACAAATTAATTTCTACAGCCCCTAAATCTGAATTTAGGGACCTTCAAACCACTGAAACAGTAGGTTTAATTGAGAAGGGACTGGGGGTGCAGGGTAGGAGAGAAGATAATACTGCTTTGTTTATCCCCTCTTTTGTTCGTGGAGTTGTTTCAGTCATGCCCAACTCTTTGTGACCCCATTTGGAGTTTTCTTGGCAAAGATACTGGAGTGGTTTGCTAACTTAAAAGAATTTTTCAAAACCCAGCTCATTTTACAGAGGAGGAAACTGAGGCAGAGTTTAGCAACTGCACAGGTCACTCAGGAAAGTATCTGAGGTGAGATCTGAAGTCAAGTCTTCTTGACTGCAGGCCAAGCATGCTAACCACTGTGCTACCTAACTGCCCCAATTTATCACCACTAGAGACCAGAAAATAATTTCTCTCCTGAAAGTGACATCATAGCTGCACCATCCAGAAAGAAGCAGAGCTTCCCAAGGTTGACCAACTACTAACCACAATTAGCCTTTCAAAGGACAAGACATAAAGAGATGATACTACTCAGTAACTATTTCAGGGAATAGCAGCCAGCGATCAAGAATTGGTTACCTTGTCACAAGAAGCTACTAAGTCTCTTTCTGGCCTTCTACCCTTTTCCTCTGGTATTTCACAAATTCATTCTTTCTTTATTACTTTACCCTTCCCTTTTCCCTTAAGGGGTCATAATATAGAACTGATCTATTTTTAAATATTTTATTGAACTTTTGTGTCCTGGGTTAATGATTATTTTTAAAAGAAGTTAACTATTTATCTACCCCACTCCTCCCAAAATTAAGCCTCTTCTTACTTTAATGGGACCTTTGGATTTTTTTCCTGTCTGGATTACTGAAATGAACAAAAAACAGCCGTAATAGGGCCAGATTGGTGTGGTTTTTTTTTAAATATTGCTAACCAACATGTTAAAGTGGCAAATTTGAACTTTTTTTAATACTACATTATAACATTTGAAAATAAAAATATAGTTTGAATCATCTATTGATAATTATTTAATTCGTTTTGCAATATATAACCATTGTTAAATAGCATTTAAACAAAATACTGATCCCAGTCTCCATTTATATCACTGCTAATTAAAGGAGATAACGTAATATTATATCTTTGCCATTTGCATCCCACACTAGCCATAACCCATGACCTAAACCCTAAAAATGAGAGAGATCACTAAATATGTATTATATTTACATCTAGTTTTCAGAGTTAAAATACCACACATATTGGGTATGATTGATGACTTAAAAGAAGAAAAAGATCCTGGCAAAACCTTCTAAGTGTTTTAAAGAACGTAGCCTGTCCCAAGCTAGCAATATGCATCGTGCTGTATCCAAATCAAGATATACAAACAGCAGTTCCACTCTCAGGTTTTGATTCTGTTTCTTTGGGACATACCCTATTGCTCATTTCACCCGACTTTTTTATTTCGTGTGATAGTTTTTTAAAAGTTATAAATTGCATTGTTACAAAGAACTTTGCATTCTTTAGTAGAAAAAGTTTTGTGCTAAAATAACACTTTTTAAGCCTTAGAATGAATTGTGTCCTACAAAGAAAATCAGTGGCACAAATTTGTCCTAAGCATGATGGAAGAACATCCAAGTTTCACATGCAGTATTCCCAACGCAGTTCTAGCCTTAGCATTTAAAGTCCTTTGCTAGTAGTCCCTGATTTTTAAATAAAGAGTTTCAAATTACTATTGCTGTCTGTAGCTGCTTAGCTCAGCTGATTAAAGACCAATGATAATGACAGTCTGATGGATTTGTAGTTGTATGTGGACGAGCTAGTCTCCCTCTGTTCCATTCTTAATCTAGCCAGTCTCCCCAAAGCATGTTCTATATTTTTCACAACACATCTGATGAGCAAGTGAATGAAAGACAGGAACTTTATATTATTTTGGTTCATAACAAGATTAAAATTTAACATTTGCATCCTCTGCCACAACTGGAAAACCACTTCAAAGGCATATAGTCTTACTAATTGTGCATCAGTGGTGTCATTTTCATACAGGAAAAAACATTACCAGTACACAATGAACATAAAAATCACAAGGAAAAAATTTATTTGGTCTCATTTAATTTGTTTTATTGACAGTACAGTTAATGTCAGCAGCCCAAAGATGAATTAACACAACACCAATAAATCAGTATGCTATTCCGTTATGGAAACAAATGTCAGTTTTAAAACTTATAAAAAATGTATTTTGAAAGACTATTCAAGAATTTATAGCATAGACTTAAAACTTTCCTCTTGACTTTTAAAGTATCTCAAATATATGAGGAGTTTTTCTCCTTCAAAGAGAATGATAAAAACAGATTGAAAATTCATAGCTGAAGATGCAAATATAAACATTTCAAAGTTATGAAACCAATATAGTATGTAAAGTATATGACTGAAAGCTTGGTTTTTAACACCTATCACGTGTAATCTTAATGTTTCATATTCAGAAAGTATATATCCCTACTGGTCTAAGAACTATTGAACTTAACAGTTTGGAAAATGATATGCATCAAAGTATCTTTAAGATGACAAGTTTTACAACCACATGTGTTAAGCCAATATTATAAACTAAGATAAACAAATAGGACCACAATAAACAAAATTTAGATATAAGATCATGAATCAGTTTTGAAGATATGCTGGAAAAAGACAATAAACTTCTTATTTCAAAGATGACAAAGAAAACAAATTTTTAACATTGTAAACAAACAGTATCCAAAAATTGATGGAAAACTTCACCAGGTATTATTTCCAAAATCAAAACAGGTCAAAAGTTGTAATCTATTCAGAAGGCCTAAGAACATTTATAATTATGAAAAGGCTAGTTATAATGTCACTGATGACAAACTGAATCACTTATTAAGTGGGGGAAAGAATAAAAGCAGGTCTACAATTTCACCGGTTGAAGAAACCTTTATAGTAGAGTTAAACTGAAAGTGAACTTGCCACAAATATATCTCAACTGACCACTTTAGGTAACATAATGCTCTAATACCTTATTATTGCAGCACATGTAAAAGCAAATAAAATGACCAAAAAGAAAATGAGTCTTAGTTAAAA
The DNA here is from genome assembly GCA_028646575.1 of Pseudocheirus occidentalis. Lineage (NCBI taxonomy): Eukaryota > Metazoa > Chordata > Mammalia > Diprotodontia > Pseudocheiridae > Pseudocheirus > Pseudocheirus occidentalis. The sequence goes on from JAQQSW010019390.1 coordinate 6,712, forward strand.
TGTGCCTAGAAAGCACGAAGATTAGTCTCTTTACTACAATTCAATATGACAACAATATATCAAACCTCTTTATCCAAAGTTCCAGTTCCACTTTCAGATCACTTGCTCAGGGCACTCCTACGTATTTTCATGATTATATTCCAAAAATTTCACAAGCAGACAAATTGATTCTTGAAAACGGAAGTTTGTAAGTTGACAGCACCGTGTTTTTGCTTCCACACCAAAGAATCCTAAAATGGCTTCCCAGTCTCAACAAAGCCTGAAGCCTGGACTAATCTGATCCAGCCTCTCTAAGCATCAACTGTCAGTCAGAGGGAGTCTTTAAATTTATTGGACACTGCAGCTTTAGCCAGCCCACAGATATTTAACCCATTAATTTCCCCTTCAACTGCCCAAAGTTTCATGTGGATAAACTAGAATCTAATCTTAAAACCAGCCAGACAATTTACATAACAATAGTTTCCATAAGATGTGCTTCATTTATATTTCCACTCCAACTATTTATCGTATGTATATAAAATGCAAAATCTAGTTATCTAGGTTACACATGTGATTATAACTTTTTAATATTTTAAAACTAAGATTATGTTCTTCCCCTTTGAAGTTAGTAATAAGGCTGAATTAGCCATTTAAAAATTATTTTTCTGTTATACAGACCATTTTACAGTTTGGAGCATGATTATCAATGAAAAACGAATAAAGCTTTCTTTAAAGCTTTCTTTAAAGCAGAGAGATCTGCAAAACAATTGTTCATACAACCAATCAAACTGGATTTGATTTACACACAGAAGACATTCACCTATAGAAGAAGTACAACTGTTTGGAGAAAATGTAAACATTCACTCAGGCAGAGAGAAATAACTTCTATTTGTATAGTACTTCAAGATTTCCATTTGATTGTCACAACACAATGAGCTAAGTAAAATACTATTAGAATGACCATCTCCATTTAACAGTTGAAGAACAGACTTGGAGGGAAGAAATGCTTTATGTGACTTATTAATGGTGCCACAGGCAGGATTCAAAGTCTCCCAGACTATAAATATCATGCTCTTTACTCCTTTCATTACACCATGTTTTCTCTCCAGAGAATTATCAATAACCCTTAAAGACAAATTGATAATCCCATACAATTAGTTAAATATAGCAAATAAGAGTTGTATTAATATACTTTTTTTCTAAAAACAATTCTCTTTTTATACATATGATTTGGAAATTTTTAGATTCATAGCACACAGTGCACAAACCCAGACTGCTTTACTTTCAGGAATAAGACAAAAGGAAAGGTAGGGGCAAATTTACAATGTATAAAAAGCTCCAAGTTGTGATAGTTCCAAGGAAAAATAAGGCTTTTATCCAAACTATATTACCACATTGTTACATGCCCAAATGATAAATTCTTCTAGGTCTTTTCAGTAAAATCCTACTTCTTATTACAGTATCATTTAACTACAGTAAAATCCAAGTGATCAAATTATATGCTATATACACAGTAATGTGTAATGCTATAGAAAATCTAGTATTAAAAGCTTTACTGTATATGCTTTATAAGTAAATTGTTAATACAGGTAAAATCTTATCATAGCAAAAACTTTCATGAAAGAATATTCTGTATTAATAAAAATATCACTTCCTGCTAGACAGCCTAAGACCATGGCAATACTGCTTTCTTTATGCACTTACAATAAATAAAACTGTACAATAATTTTGTGTGATCCCTAGCCATTTGACAGTCATTCTCTTTTGGAAAAATACCCAAATGCCTCTTTTCTAGCACCTAACACATTGTTTTATACATATTTTGATACTCCAATGAAGTCAGAGACCATTAGAATATTGACTCAGGTTCTCCCTCCAATGAGATATAACTCAACTCTTCTATGACTCAGTTCTGAAGGGAAAAAAAAAATTATCAACCTATAACGAATGTTTCTAAATTTCTAGGAACTCAGCTAGACTCCTCTTATTTCAACTAGCCAATACTTAAAGGTTTTACAGGCTAGTCTGCCAAAGATTACTTAAGTTCTTAAATACAAAGGATGAGCTAATGGTATGTTGTTTGCATTGTAAACAGTGAAGAAAAGAATTCTAACTAACTCTACAAAGCTCATTTTTAAAGGATGACCTTTTAGTCATTCCCCAATTGATAAATGGTCAAAGGATACTAAAAGGCAGTTTTCAGAGGATGAAATTAAAGATATCTATAAGCATATGAAAAAAATGCTCTAAATCACTACTGAGTAGAGAAATGCAAATCAAAACAACTCTGAGGTACCACATCTCACCGGCCAGATTGGCTAAGATGACAAAACAGGAAAAGGATAAGTGCTGGAGAGGATGTGGAAAAATTGCAACACTAATGCACTATTGGTGGAGTTATGAACTGATCCAACCATCCAACTGATCCGACTGATCCAGAGCAATCTGAAACTCTGCCCAAAGGGCTATAAATAAGTGCATACCCTTTGAACCAGCAATACCACTTCTAGGGTTGTATCCCAAAATGATCATAGAAGGGGGGAGGGGAAAGGGGGTCAGAGTCAAGATGGTGGCGTAGAAGCAGCAAAACTCCACAGCTTCCCCTATAACCACTTCAAATACCTATCAAATATGACTCTAAACAAACCTTAGAGCTCCAGAACGCACAAAAGTACAGAGAAACAAAGTTCCGGCTGAAGGCAGCCCAGCAGGCAGATGGGAAGGGGTTCATCGCAACATGCTGGGAACCCAGAAGTGGGTGGAAGGCCCATTTGTACAAAAATATTTATAGCAGCTCTTTTTGTGGTGGCAAAGAACTGGAAATCAAGGGGATACCTATCAATTGGGGAATGGCTGAACAAGATGTAGTATATGAATGCAATGGAATACTATTGTGCTATAAGAAATGAGGAGCAGACAGACTTCATAATAACCTGGTACGACTTATATAAATTGACATTGAATGAGAAGAGCAGAAGCAGGTGAAATTTGTACACAATTACAGACACAAAGTATGTGTGATGACTAAACCTGATACACTGGACTCTTCTCAGAAATCTAAGGTTATAAAATAACTCCAAAAGACTCATGATGGAAAGAGATAACCACATCCAGAGAAATAGCTGCAGAGTCTGAATGCAGATTGAAGCAAACTACTTGCTCTTTCTCTTTCTTGTTGTGTTTTGTTTCCTCTTTCCCATAGTTCATTCCATTGGTTATAATCCTTCTTTACAACCTACTGTTTACTCTGAAGGTATTTATACATCCTGTGTTTGACTGCATGCCACCATGGAGGGGAGGGGGAAATGGAGGGAGATAAAATTTGAAACTCAAGGGATTGTGGAACTTAATGATATAAACTAAAAGTAAATAAACAAATTAATTTTTTTTAAAAAGGATGACTTTTACATCAACCATTCTCAAGAACACTTCAATAATCACACTTGTAATCTCAATTCAAAAGTTCTGTCCAAAGATGCAGACCCCTACCCATCCATGCCTGCCCATCCTTTTTGACTCTTGTAAATGTCTTACCATAACTTTGACACAGGAGATCCATCCAAAGTGCTGGAAGCTTTCCTCACTTTCTACTGATACACTGAAGTTACAACAAAAAGGCTAAAAGAGCCTCCCAAAATACTTCAGTATGCAAACAACTGACTTACTTGCCAAACACAGATGGCTGCCAAAGACATAACCAAGATTAACTAGTTGATCATAAAATTTTGTGAAGATAATAGACAATTATGAGCAACATTAAATTATTAGTTCATAAAGCAGAGAAAAGACAATGGAGTTGGAAGACAACCAAAAAGAATCAGTCTGAGGGCATTTAAGGATAAAAGTGGAAGGAGGACAATAAACAGGAGAAGAGTAGAAACATTTCATAAAAATCAGTATTTTCTCCATCGAGGACAGTGGAACCTCCATTCAGTCCCTCAGTCAGTCCTAGAAGAACTTACAAAGAAGTAGAAATGGCACTAAAGAGAATAATAGGAAAAGCACATGTGTTGGACCAAGTAAGCTATAGAAGGTCTGTGTCAGAAGCAAGACAATTGTGAGAGCATAGAGGAATCAATGTGCCAGAATATCTGGAAAGGTTAGATACCAAACAAGTGGAAAAAATCTAGGACATTATTAATACAAAAAAGGCAATCTGATGAGAGAACACCAGTAACTAACAATCCATATGCCTATTACCCTATCTCTACAAAACTTTAATGAGAATCACATACTACAGAAAAAGATTGTATCGTATTGTATTTACTTCAAAACTGTTAACAGGTAAAATCTCGTTCTAGCAAAAACAAATCAAGAGCAATCTCAATCACAGTAAAAGCGATATTTGTTGTTTTTTTCTTTTTTT
>JAQQSW010019391.1:0-11056 GCA_028646575.1 Pseudocheirus occidentalis
AAGCTGCCATCTTCACTCAACCCCCCCCCCCCCCAAACAAAACACTCTTAAGCAAGGCCAGGTGATATCTAGCTGAACAACAATGTTTGGGTGCACAGATAACTTTTCTGCTCTCCATTATCTTGCATACCTTTCTTTCTTCCTTCCCTATGACCAATCTCCCACTTATCTGGGATAGAAGTTCAGATGGGGAGAGTCAGGGGAGAACAGAAAACATACCTCAGTGGCTGGAGAGAGGGAACTATCTCCAAGCTATTCTTGAACCACAAGGAGAAAAGTTGTATTAGTTTTTCCAGTTCTTTTTCTTTTAAGTCTTTGTCCAGTTCATAGACACATTCCCATTCCACTTTAGGTATTAAGAAAGTGTCTCTGTTTGTTTCTTAGGACATGGACTTCAGTTGGTAGGAAGATTCTCAAAGCTAGAAGGGACATTTGAGTCTGCTAAATCTGATGTGTATCTGACCAAGCAGAATCTCTATAATATCCTGGACAGTTTCTTATTCAGCTAATATTTGAAGACGTCCATGGTGTGGGGAGGGAGATCCCACTATCTCTGTATCAGCCTAATATGGTTTTGAACAGTTTGATTCTGTCTTCTTGCTCTTCCTTCTTCCTCTTTTTTATTTTTCAGACTTCTTGACTCTCTCTCCTTGTCCCACCTGAATTTGTGTGTGTGTGTGTGTGTGTGTGTGTGTGTGTGTGTGTGTGTGTGTGTTCTATTCTCTGGTTTTTACTTGACACTAGTTTATTTTGCATTCTGCCCAACACTCAGGGCTTCATAAGCCCCAGCAATAAGGGCCATTGTTGGCTCCACCAGTATTACATACCATCTATCAGCAGTCCTACTTGAAGTTCCAAAGCAATAATAAAAATACTGCTGTACAAAGTAGGTGTATCACTGTAATAAAGATTGGCTTCATTACTGAGAAGTAATGAAGCCAGTTTTTTAACAGAAGTACAGCAGAATATAGCAGTCTGAGTGGGTGTTAGGTTTAATGCACACTTCATCCTCTGACAGAGACATTGTTTAAAACATCCCTATGGCTCCTCTTTTAGCCTTGTCTGAAAAGCTGGTTAGAAAATCAGTCACCTAACTGGATGATCATATGTAAAATATGCTAAAGGGACATTCTCTTTGACTTCCATTGCCTTGATGTGACTGGAGACTAAAAGGAAATACCTTTTCCTCTGTGTGAGTTAAAAAGAGTTTGTCCATTCACCTACAAAGTATGCTGGTATAGCTACTGTCATTGAGAAACTGGAAGTTATTTAAATATGTTAGCTCATTAATCCATAGACCATCATTATGGGGTAAATAGAAAGCACATATTGCTATTGTTGGTCACAGAAGAACTGAGATACTGGGCAGGCACATAGCCTGCCAGTTATCCTTCTTTATTTCTTTTAAGACATTCAACATAAATTGTGACTGATTCTTTAGTGAACTTGAACTAGCTCAGAACAACAACAACCAAAAACTCCAAAAGAGACTGATTCATGTTTTCCAGGCATGCCTCAGGAATGCAGGATCCTCTTTTCATGTTAATCCTAAATGCTTTGAGTCAAAGGCTGACAGCACTGAAACAAATAAAGGGCCTGCTAGATTTGCTGTCCAAAAATACTCACTAACATTTGTCAGGTTTCACATTAAAAATGACTTTTTACACATCATTGGCCTCTAAACATAAAATATCATGTAAGTTTCCCTAATTAAATGCAGTGAGATCAAAAGTTCACAAGTATCTACCTGACTATCTCATAGCATTCCACTCCCCCAAAAATCAACTGAAAACTATTGGAGGAATATGTCAAAATTTGTAGAAATGTAATTCTGTTTTTTATGTCTTTCTTTCTTTTTATTTTTAAGAAATGATTCCTGGACATTAGAACATAGCTCAGGTTGATGTTATTTTTTTACTTTGATGATTTTTTTTCCCTCTTACATTCAGATAATTGTTTTGACATCTGATCTTGGGAAGACTAAACAAAAAAATAAAGAAATAGGAGCCATATTATCTACATAGAAAAGATGATATGACAATAGATCTTTTAAAAATGTTTTATAATAAATTTCTTCTCATTAGAAAAAAACTGATATATTAATGAAGGAAGTAGATCAACAGATCAGACTATGTATCAGGTAATAGAAAGCATGTAAGGATATGATTTTACTTTCATGACAAAAGACATTCCTTAAACTCATTAATTCTTCTACAATTTAGTGAAAATGTAATTTTTTACACAAATTTCCTGTAGCAGAGAAAATATTCTACTCTGATTTAGATAGACCGAGTCACAACATTGTTACCAATGCTTGCCATTAAGTTGGCAATCCATTGCAGATTTGAAAAGGGTCTTTATAAATATTAAGTGATACTCTGTATTGAGGTCAGGAAAGAGCCCTCCTTAAAACATTGTTTAAACTTTTCGAAGAGTCAGCAAGATGGAACGTCTCTTTAGACATACATGTATTTTTACATAGAAAGGTCACTCACAAAAGTAAAAAAGAAAATATTGGGACAAAATTCAACATGGAATTGTATTCCAATTGGTGTTGAGTCTCCATCAATTGATACAGAGATATTGGATGGAACTGTTTGACATGTGAAAATACTAATGCTTCAATTTCAATTTCTTAAGAGTCAGGATATCATTAATATGTATGCTGCTCAAGTAACAAAGATCCTAACCAGAGAACATATTAATAGATAGACTTCATGTGTTACTAAGATGCAAAAAAATAGTAATTAATTCATAAACAAATTTGAGAGAATGAACCTTCTGAACTTATTTGGCTATTCTTCAAACAGCAGATGCCATTGGGCATATTCTTAAAGTGTTTTTAGCTTGTTAAGACTTACCTGACCTTGAACTCTGCTGGCATAGACTTTAAGAAAGCAAAATCAACTCCATGCCAGGATAAGGCATTTAAGAAACACTTCCAATAAGGTATGGTGAACAAGATGTTTATTGAATATCAACTTTATATGCAAAAATGTATCTGGAGACTCTTTGAGTTTAAATGTCTTTATACTTTGCTTGGCATCAGCCCTTCACAGTCTTACTTCAATATGTTCATTATTAGAATGTAATAAAAACTCCCCCCCCCCCCAACCGGATGGTAAACGACATGATAAATTAAAGCCACATATAAGTGAGAACAGAAAGTAATCATGCTAGCAACTGACATAAATGACATTAACAATAGCACATATGTTTTTTTTTCTAATGAATATAAGAAGATCTTGATATCACAAAAGCCTCTATTCCAGAAAAGGAAATCCTGCAGGAATAGAAAACTCTAGTTGATGACTTGTATGTATGCATGTGTGTAAACACATACGTTTATGTATTTGCACATATGTTCAATATAGAAATAATATTTAAATATAATTACTCTTCTGATCAAGACAGAAGTTTTTTTTAATTCTTTTTGACTCTTCAACATTGACATGGTTTAAAAATTCCATATCATTTAGATTAGAAAGGTAGTATGTTACAGTGAAAATAGCACTAATTGCATCAGAGGACCTTGGTCCAAATCTTTTCATTGTCCCTTAGTACATGTATGACCTAAGGAATATCACTTAACTTCTCAGTCCCAGGCCCTGTAAAATGAGGAGCTGGCCTAAATTCACTATCTAAGTTGCATTCTAAGTATGGTATTCCATGATCCTATTGGACTTATCACCTTATTCAACATCGTATGCATTTGTCAAATAAGTTTGAATTAATTAAATTTGTGAAAACTCATTCTTAAGTAGGAATTATTCCCATTCTCCCTGATTAGGTTAAAAATATTGCTGAAAGGAACAGTGGGAAGATCTAGATAAAAGAAATGTGTCATATATTAACTGGAATATGCTTTATAGAAAAAGCTAAATATAAAGTTATATCTAGTTTTTGGACATGAAAAATGGCATCCATTCTCTGCTTCACTTTTGAATATTTCTTATTTCTTGAACTCTAATCTGTATATTTTACTAACTTTTTTTACATCATCTTCAACAGTTGTTTCCTTTACTAACTATGAAAAAGCAAATGATTTTGCATATTTAATAGTCTCAAGATACTATATACTCTGAAGATACTATTGAGAAATGTATAGATGTATGCATATATTTATAAACATACACAGACATATATATGTGTATATATATATATATATATACACACAGATATCTATGAATCCATATATACACATCCATCCATCTATCCATTTGTGTGTGTGTGTGCATGTGTGTGCGTGCGCTTGTGTGTTTTTGTGTGTGTGTGTGTGTGTGTGTGTGTGTGTGTACTCAGACTTCAACAGCCAAGCTTGGACACACTCTTTCAGAAAAAAAAAAGTCTGTCAAAAGATGTAAACCAGGAGAACCAGTGCAGGAAAGGTCTAAGCTGATGGCATCAGAGAAAGAATGCTCTGAACTGGGCTACCATTTGAAAAAAAAGTAAAAGAGGGTGTAGAACAGGTCACTAAGTCAAGACACCTTATATGTGGAGAGCTATGAAGCACTGCACCTAAACCAAGGAAAAGCACAGCTTCCAGCTAAGGTAATTTTGGACCACCCAAAAGGCAATTGGGGCAAACGCCCAAGCCAGTGAATCATGAATTGTCCAGGGTGGGAAGAAACTGAAACAGTTAAAATAATAATAATAATAATAACAATAATGATAGAGGGGAAGGAGTCAATTAGAGAATGTTAAGGAAAAATAAGGGGGACAGGAGGAAAGACTGAAAGAGTCAAAGATTTCAAGAAAAAGAAACCTTAGAAATGTTGAACATAAACAGAAAAATCAACAGGAAAAACAGTTACAGAAGGAAATATGATGCTGAAGAAGTTAAATTAAAAGTTAATTAGGATTAACTGAAGAGGAGGAGGAAATGGAAAGTAATTGAGAGGGGGAAAGATGGTAAGAAAAATTAGGAGAGAGGGATAAATAGAATTTTAAAGAGAAAAAGGTAAGAGAAGAATCGGAAGAAGAAAGACAGTGTGAATACAGAAAAGATTAAAGTAAAATAATTGAAAGAATTCAATGCTGTATCTACAGCAGAAGGAGAAAAATAATAGCTTAAAAACAAATTTTAGACATAGATTGAGGAAAATATAGACAAAAAAGAATATATTAAAAGTGAAAAAACAGCAAAAATTTAAAAATAAAAAAGAGTAAGCCAAGAGTATTATATACAATTATATAATAAAATTGAGAGCATAAATGAAAGATACCACATACATTGTTTTGATATTCATAGATATCAAACAATATAAAATATCCAAACTATTAGAAGACCATTTAGAGATCATAAATATGCAATCTGATAAAAAGGAAATAGATCTATATGTAAAAGTACTACTAAACAAAAACGACAACAAACTCCCAGAACTGATAGTCTCTTAAATTACTCCCATACATTAAAAAAATAGTTAGTGTCCTTACTTTACAAATTACTTCCAAAAGAAAGACAAAACTTGGAAAGAAGACTATAGACTATCAATATTTTTTTTCTATCTTAAATAAAATTCTAACAAGTAGGCTACAGATTTCTTATGGCACGATGGAGTAGTGAGAAGGAAACCCCTTGAGCCCTTCTAAAGTCCCCTCCAAATAACTTGAAAGCCTCCTTAGAATTGATCTAAGAACAGGGAAACAGCTCCCAGTACAGCAAGAAAACTCTACCTCACTGGGTTGGGAGGTGAATAAGGTCTGAGAGCAGGAGCAGCTAACCTCACAGTAGTGGGCCTGAAGCAAGGCTCCATGTCTGGGACAGTTCATATTACATTATATTAAATGACCATAGGGCTGCTGGGTGGCACAGTGAATAGAGAACTGACCGTGGAGTTAGAAGGACCTGAGTTCATGTCTGGCCTCAGACACTTAACGCTTACTAGCCATGTGACCTTGAGCAAGTCACATAACTCCAATTATGCTGCCTTCCTCCTCCAAAAAGCTAAAAGAAAAAAAGTGACCATAATAATCTAGTATGTGATAAATCTTAACATTCAAGCTTTAGGAACAGAAGCATATTATTTGACAAAAATTGCTGACAAAACCGGAAAACTTCATGACAGAAAATAAGTATAGACTAATATTTCATGTCATACCAAGATAAGGTTAAAATGTGTATGTGATTTACACATTAGGGGTGATACTATAAGCAAATCAAGAGCATTGAATAGCTTATTTGTCAGATCTATGGATAAGGGAAGAATTTAGGACCAAGGAAAATATAGAGAGCATCATGAAATGCAAAAATAACTTTAGAAGATTTTGCACAAACAAAATGGATACAACAAAAATTAAAGGAAAAAAAGAAAATAAGGAAAATTTTGCAACAAGTATCTCTGATAAAGCCCTCATTTCTCAAATGTATAGAAAACCGAGTAAAATTTATAGATGTAAGTCATTCACCAACTGATGAATGGTCAGAAGATATGAACACTCAGTTTTCAGGCAAAGTTCAAACTATCTCTAGTCATGGGGAAAAAAAGTGCTCTTAATCACCATTGATTAGAGAAATGCACATTTAAACAACTCTGTGATACCAGTTCATGGCTAACAGACTGGCTAATACAGCACACAAGGAAAATGATGAATATTGGAGGGAACATGGGGAAACTGGGATACTAATGTATTGTTGATGGAGTTGTAAACTGAGCCAAACATTCTGAAGAACAATTTGGAACTATGTCCAAAGGACTATAAAACTGTGTACCATTTGATCCCTCAGTACCACTGCTAGGTCTGTATCCCAAAGACACAAAAAGGGCGGGTGGGGGTGGGATATGTACAAAAAATATTTATAGCAGCTCTTTTTGTAGTGGTTAAGCATTTGAAGTTGAGAGCATGCCAATCAATTAGGGAATGCCTAATAAATGATGGTATATGTTTGTGATGGAATAATACTGTGCTATAAGAAATGGCAAGCAAGATGATTTCTGAAATACCTAGCAAGTTTTTTAGGTACTGATATAAAGTGAAGTAAGCAGACCTAGGAGAGAAAACTAGTAACAGCAGTATTAGCTCTTCTCAGCAATGCAATAAGCCAAGACAATTCAAAAGGACTCATAATGAACACGCTATCCACCCCCCTGAGAAAGAACTGATACTGTCTAAATACAATGATTTTCTATCTGAAACATGATTTTTCCCACTTTCTTTCATTCTTTTTCCTTTCATTCAAGTCTTATTATGCAAAATGATTAATATGGAAATGTTTTACATTATTTTACATGTATAAATTGTGTCAGATTGCTTAACCATCTCTTGGAGTGGAGAGAGGAAGAATAGGAGAGAGGAAAAAAATTTGGAACTCAAAACTTTTTTAAAATGTTAAAAAACATTTAAGATGTAATTGGAAGGAAATACATATTTTTAAAAAGCAAGTAGCATTGCAGCAATTTTTCCCAAACCATAATAAAAAAATCATCCATTTCAATCAATTGGGATTTATACCAGGAATGGAAATATGATTCATTTTTTTAACATAAAATATAATCATTTTAAAAAGTAAAGCATCACAAAAATCTCTCAATCATCTCAAGAAATGTAGAAAAATATCTTTGGTAAAGTACAACACTTTTTAATGCCCAAATTCCTACAATATATGGGCAAAGAGGGACCTTTTAAAGAAATCATGAAAGCACGCATGCAAATCAAAAAGCAAATATCATATGCAATAGGGATATGCTAGAATTTTTTTTCAAATTATGGGTGTGTAAAAAGGATCTCTACTTTCCCCACTCTTATTTGATAAACTACTGTGAATGCTAGCAATAGCAATCAGATGAGAGAAATTAATTAAAGGAATAAATGATAAGTAAAGTAGAGATAAAACTATTCCTATTTGCTAATGATATTATGAATTACTTGAAAAACTCAAGGGAATCAGCAAAGATCCTAATTGAGACAATTAATATATTCAGCAAAGTTGTAAGATACAAAATAAATCCCCCCAAATTAATAACATTTCTGCATATTAACAAAATATAACTAGCAAAAATTGTAAAAGAAATTCCATTTCAAATAACTTTTAAATGCAGAAAATACCTCAGGATCAGTCTCTGAAAGCAAACAAAAGACTTTATTACTCACAATCACTCCCCAATAGAAAAAAAAAAAACCAAAAGATCTGAACAAACAGTTCTCAAAATAGCTGCAAAGTATTCACAACCACATTTTAAAATTCAAATTAAAACCTCATACCTCCATCTCCAAAAAATTTGGAAAAAAACAAACAAACAAAAAAAACCCTACAAAGCATGGCAATAGTGAGTGTTGGAAGAATTCTGGGAAGATGGACACCCTAACACATTGTTAGTGGAAGTGTGAAGTGGTTCAACTAATTTTGAAAATAATTTGGAATAATGCAAATAAAATGGCTAAAAATGTCCATTACATTTCAATCAGAGACTTCTATGCAGGGCTTATATCCTATAGAAGCTTTGGATTAAAGAAAAGTCCCCTCATACTCCAAGATATTTTAGTAGCTCTTTTTTTATGATAGTTAAGAATTGGAAACAAAGTAGATGACCAACAGTCATCTGGCTAGGTTTTCAGATTGAGTGTTGAAGCCCAGAGCTTGTAAATCCCACTTGTGGGATGGACTTGTTGATGTGAAGAGAGAGGGCTGAACTGGGAGGAGCTGGTGCCATGGATTTAGGGAGAGGTACAAGCAGAGAGAAGACACTAGCAGAGGAAGCCAGAAGAATTTTTGGGGAGCAGTATCATGGAGGCAGAGAGAAAGAGAGAACTTATGGAGGCCAGAGTTGCTGAGAGACTGCTAAGAGCCAGTTGGAGCTGACCAGGACTTTTGAGATTTGTTACCTAGACCTTCTGAGGACTGAGGAGACATGGCTATGGTGTCTGCCAGTATTTTATCTGTTTTGATGTTGTTTTGCCAGATTTGTCTGCTGGTGAAGGACAGTGCTGTTGTTGAAGAGGTCCTGGAAGCTTGCTGTTGGTTCAGAAGCCTTGAAGAAGGATTTTCTTGTTGTATGTGTACAGAAATCCTGGAAGAGGGTCTTGCTGATGTTTTCAATGGTTCTTGGATTGTTCTGCAGGCAGAGGGTGGATTGGGATCCATGAGGACACTGGCAATTTATAGTGTGGCTTTGTTAAGCTTTGTCTCCCCAGGAACAGAGATTGCTGAGAACTTGCCTTGCATCAAGATGAAGAAAGCACCTCTCCTTGGGTATTAAAAGCTGTGAGGATAGCTTAACCTCTCTGTAGCTTAAGGGTGGATGGCCTTTTGTGCTCTCCTGCCCCTTTTGAGAAAATGCTTAGCATTAATGAATGGTATTGTAATTCAGTTCTGATCCAGGTGTAGGAAATTTTTGACTTTTTGTGCTCTGTGACTGACCAAATGAATGTACTTTGTTTATGACTGGAAGCTAATCTCCATTTGAGAAGAGACACTTAGTTGACTGATGAAATGAATATACTTCCCAGGGGTGGGGTACTTGGGCCCCTGCACTTTCAGTTGGATTGAGGACTTACTAAATTATTGAGGTATGCTATATTTTTATTTTCTGTGAATGTTTTGCTTTAATCTTTCAGTGAATAAATGGAATTTGCTATGCTCTTAATCTGAACCTGGAAGTTACTTTTGCTTGGTGGTACAACACACAAACACAAAAATGTTCTTAGTTTTCTCTGTTAACATTATGAGAGACAGAGTTTCTGGAGCAGGGGAGAGAACTTCTAGATGGAAAGGAAATTTTTAATTGCTATCAGACTTCCTGAGTCATTTTGGGAATTACTGGCCCCTCTTTCAGTTTCCTCATTTGTAAAATGAGGGCCTAAACAAGCTAATCTCTAAGATCCCTTCCAGTTCTAAATACTGAGAGCATTTAGTCTTCAGGGAGAGCAGATCCTGTAGGTTATAGGTGACCACAGTAGAGTATCCCCTTCCTCTAGTCAGCATCCTAATATGTGTAAGGTCCCAGAAATAATTCATCCAATGGGACTGAAGTACATCCTCTCTGTGGCCAAGGTTCAAATGCTCAAAGATAATTGATTCCTAAGAAACAACAACATAAAAGCTTTATAGGAAAACCTGAGTGCATAAATGTGAATGTCTGAGCATCTAATTTACACCCACACCTCATTATCTGTAGATTGGTAAGGACCTTCAGAGTTATGTTTCCCTTTTTACCCTCTGACCAACCCTACCGTGCAAGGGCTCATAAATCCCCACTTGGGAAGATAAGACTCTTTCCTACACCCTACAGTCCTATCAGTCTGGAAGGGGATTAAATGAGATGATGGATATAAACATCACTTAATACACTACTATTGCTGCTGTGGTTTTTGTTGTTTTTGTTACCATCCCACAAGTATTTGCAAAAATATATCTCCAAAAATCCTATAGCTTGCTTCATTGTGTTTTTTGTTTGTTTCTTCCCTTTTAAGTATACTTCTTCTCCCCTAATTCCAAGCTCTTTTTTCTCACCGGGCTTATTGCCTGTTTGTTTTGAGAAGAGTTTTCTTTAAGCTTTTAGAATATCTGTGCCAAATGTAAGACTAACTGGAGTAACAGTCATCTCTTCCTTTTAACTACTATTCCTAAGATAAGAAAGGAGAAATGTGTTGACAGCTACTACAGTCCAACTAGGGAGATGGGGGTGTGAAGAGGTGCCCAAAGAGGGTTAGGCCGCCTGAGACCCCAAAATACCAACATGCCGGGTCCTGCTGAAAGAATTCCACTCAAGTCTTCTCAGCCAAGGAAAAAGTAAAGTTTATTGAAAGTTCAAGTTCGCCATGTGAGGTGCTAGGCCATTTAAAGGTGCTCTCCTAGAGCAAGTCTCTGCTAAGGCATTCTAAGGAGCTCTCACAGAGCAAAGTCTGTGCCAAGCTATTCCATGGCGCTCTCACACACATGGAGGGAAGATGGGATTCTATATACAGAAAGGTTGTGGGAGGAATCTAGGGGTGGTCCAGAGGAGGAGATTGGGGAGGGTCTTCAGGAGGAGTCAGATGAGGTCAGACTCCAGTAGGGAGGGCCTTCAGGAGTCAAGATGAGATCAGACTCCAGTAATGAGTGATTAAGGGTGGGAAG
>JAQQSW010019392.1:0-11056 GCA_028646575.1 Pseudocheirus occidentalis
GATTCTTTTTTTGATCATGGCTTTCAGGTAGTCCAATAATTTTTATATTATCTCTCCTGGATCTGTTTTCCAGGGCAATAGTTTTTCTACTGAGCTATTTCACATTACCTTCTGTTCTTTCATTTGTTTGGATCTGTTTTACAGTATCTTGATTTCTCATAAAGTCATTAGCTTCCATTTGTTTCAATCTAATTCTAAAGGAATTATTCTCTTCAGTGAGGTTTTGAAATTCCTTTTCCATCTGGCAAATTCAGCTTTTTAAGGCATTCTTCTTCTCATTGGCTTTTTGGGCCTCTTTTGCCATTTGAGTTAGTCTTTTTTTTAAGGTATTATTCTCTTCAGTCAGGTTGTTGGTTCACTTTTTATGATTTTCTTGCATCATTTTCATTTCTCTTCCAAATTTTTCTTCTACTTCTCTTACTTGATTTTCAAAATCCTCCTTGAGTTCCTCCATGGCCTGTAACCAATTCACATTTTTCTTGTACGCTTTTGGTGCAGGAGTTCTGACTTTGTTGTCTTCTTCCTATTTCATATTTTAAGCCTTTTTGTTCCCAAAAAAGAGAATCTAAGGGTTGATTGCTGTGCTTGCTTTGCTTTCTCTGCTTGCTCATATTGCCACTCAGTTACTTGACTTTTTAGCTGTTTGCCATGGTAGAACTCTGCTTCCAGAGAGGAGAGCTTTGTCCCAAATAGCTGTGGTTTTTTCAGCTGCCAGAGCTATTAGTTGGGTGCCCTCTCTGCAGCCCCCACAGACTCTGGGACTTGGCTACACACCCCAGGACCTCCACCCAAGGCAGTGATCCAGATACAAATGGGTCAAAGCAAGAGCAATTACCCTCTGAATGATCACTTGGTCCCCCTACAATCTGCAGGTCAAGAGCTCTGAAAGCAGCCATGAGGCAGCGGCTACACAGCTGCCACACCTCTACCATTTCTCACCCTGGGGGTAGAGGCCAGACTGTGCTCTTCCATCCCCTCTCCCCCAGTTCCAACAGAGTCCCATACTGACCTTTTATTTTTTCTTTGGTGTTTACGGGTTGATAAGTCTGGAAACCACCACAGCTGCTAGTGCTTCATTCTCCTGAAGTCTGCTCTGGCCACTGCTGGTCAGGTCTGCCCTCAGTCTTGAAAAGGACTTTAGTGGCCACCTACTGCTAATACCTCATTTTAGAAAGGAAGAAACTGAGACTGGAAGAGATGCAAGAACTTTTCATAAATATCAAACCTCATGCTCAGGCCCAGTTCCTCTGATTCCATCTTCAGCACTTTTTATTGCCCTGTACCAATTATTCTAGTCACCAGATTTGCAGGGTATATGACATTGAGCAGGTTAATTAACCCCTCTGAAACTCAATTTCCTCATCTATAAATAAGAAAACTAATGCCTAGACTACTTCACTTCACTTCACAGTTATAAAGAAAGTATTTTGGGGTGGCTAGGTGGCGTGGGGTGGCTAGGTGGCGCAGTGAATAGAGCACCGGCCCTGGAGTCAGGAGTACCTGAGTTCAAATCCAGCCTCAGACACTTAACACACACACACACACACACACAAAAAAAAACCTAGCTGTGTGACCTTGGGCAAGTCACTTAACCCCAACTGCCCTCCAAAAAAAAAAGCAACAACAAAAAAAAGAAAGTGTTTTGTATGCTCTAGGAGGCAGCATGTCATGGGACCCAGAGAGATTACCTCAAAGTCAGAAAGTCTCAGATTCAAGTATTCCTGATATGTACTGACTCATACTGGGAAAATCACTTCATTTAGCAGTTTCTGAGGCTGTACCCTAAGATTAAAAGTGCAGAAGAGATGTAAAACTGCATTGGTTGAGAGATTTCTCCCAAGAAGCTCCTGACATTGATGAAATCATAGGTTAACACAACAAGAACAAAAAAAGCATGGGGGTAATTTTCTGTAAAATGAAGGAGTTAGATTAGATCAAGGATCTTAACCTGAGATCCATGAGCTTTCAAAATTTTTTGACAATTATGTTTCAACAAAAATTATTCTCTTTGTTATCTTATATATTTTTTAAACTTTATCCTAAAAAGTCTATAGGTTTCACCAGACTATTATTCATCTCTCTCTCTCTCTCTCTCTCTCTCTCTCTCTCTCTCTCTCTCTCACACACACACACACACACACACACACACACACACACACACAGATTGAAAATCCATGGATTAGATGATCTTCAAGGTCACACTCTAGGTGGAAATCCACTCATCCCCGCTTTAATAACTTATTTCCTTGTTCTTTGTTTTATAAATGGTAGACCAGAAAAAGTCTAAGGACTTTCCTGGTGAATAAATGCTGAAACTGCAATGGCTAGGACCTTTAGCACAGGATGGGTAAAGACTCAACATTTTATATAAAAAAAGGAGTGAAGCCTTAAGGTCTACAGAATGCCTCTACTTCTACATCCCAAAAAGTTCAACACTACCACAAATGAAGAATGCTCCTACTAATTGGTTTAGGAGGGAGCCCTACTGTGGGAGAAAATCCTTGCCTTCTCATCCATTTCACCCTTTCTCCTCTTCCTCCAAACATTCCCAGTAATGCATGCTTATGCAGTCTCTCCTTGAACTGGTCCCATCCCATAATGACCCTCTAGCTATGCTCTCTAGAACTGTTCATTCTAGAGTGCTTCCAGAAACCAGATAAACACCTAAGACAACACCTAGCACAATTCTTTGTACTTAGTAAGTACTTAGTGGTTATTATTATTGATGACCACCCTCATCATAGAATCAATCAGTCGGCAAGTATTTATTAACCCCTCTATTTCCTTTCCTCCAACCTGGAGAAGTCTCAAGATCCAGTGTATCTGATAAAATGAGTGGATTGGATTTCTACTACACCATTTGTATTATGTCTCATATAGACACATCTATCTGAGGTACAAATTTGGTGAGAGTTTGAGGGAGGAGAGATCCTTGGTCTTCTCACTTCTGCCTTCAAGAGTTCCATATCTTTGGGGGTGGAGCCAAGATGGCAGCAAAGAAGCAGGAAAACTCTGTGAGCTCCCCCCATAACCATAAGAGTTCCACATCTTCTTCAGAGAAGAGCCCCCAAAGGGAAGGAAAAAAACCTCAGTGAAGAAACCAACAGGAAAAGGAGACAATACCTTGAACTGGCACAGTACATCAAGTAATTATTCTACACTGATAAGGAGAATCTTATGCAAATGGCCTTTAGCCCTGCATTACATATAATCCATAATGCTTGTCCATTAAGAAAGAAAATAAACAAATAAATGAAAGAACAAATGAATGGATATTTTTTTAAGAAAAGAAAGAATATATTCCTAACTCTTATTAGAGGTCTTTTTGCACCCGTTTGCAAAATAAAGCCAAGCACTTCACAGCTCTTTTGTTGGGCAAGCAGTGATCATTTACTTTGTAGAAGCATAGATTTGTGTGTTAGCAAGGACTTTCCTGGTCATCTAGTCTACCTTTCACCTAGCAATAATTTCAGACAAATGGAAGGCAGTTCTTTCTACTAATGAACATTGCTGATTGGGAGCAAAGTCTTTCTTATGATAAAGCATTCTCTTGATCACTTTCCTTCACGACTACCCCTTCTCTCCCAGGAACCCAAAACATTGCTTTTGAAGGATTCAATTTCTTTTTGATCTTGGAATTTGAGAATACCGATTTATTTTACAAACACAAATTAATTAAGAAAATACTTCACCCAAATTGAATGTTATTTGGGTGAAATATTTCACCCAAATCGAATGATATTACCCTCATTTTTAAGAGGTGGTCTTAAAGTGTGTAGCGAAAACTTACTTTTAATTTAAGAAGACTTCAGTGCTAGTCTTACCTTTGATACATACTGGTTGTGTGCCTATGGATGAGTCTTAACCTCTCAGCTCCTCAAGTAGCTGCCTAAACTGATAGGTTACACAGAAATTTCCTGTCCACACAGTTGGCAGGAGTCTCCACAATGCCCTTTATAGATGAAATGACGCCTCTGGTTAAAATAGTAACAATGACAAATATACAAACAAATAAAAAATTAGTGCAGGAACAGAACCACTCATTTTGCATATGAATAAACTTAAGAAACTGGAGAGATGATCTGAAAACCCCCTAAATAAACTACCATACATAGAAATAATACATGAGTCAACTGAAAGCTCTCAGAATCATAGATTGCCATTAAACTATATATAAACCTTTGACTCAGTGATGCCACTACTAGCTAAATAATCCCCTGGAGGTCAAAGGCAGAGGGAAAAATGTATGCGTATAGAAATATTTATAGCAGCATTTTTTTTTCAAAAAAAATTGACGGGAAAGCACATGCCCACCAACTGGGGATTGGAAGAACAAATTGTAGTATACAAATGTATGGATTACCATTATACTGTGAGAGTGGCGATTACAAAGAATTCAGAGAAAGTTAGCAAAACTTTATGAACTAATGGAGAACCTTTTGCATAATGACCGTAATAATATAAAGGAAAACCACAATAAAAGATTTGAGAGCTCTCGTTATGGCAGTGACCAATGGTGACTTCCAAAGACTAAGGGTGAATGAAGTAGGATCCCTGCTCTCCCAGGGGAGAATGGGCTACAGGTTAGCCTAAGGCATTACTTTATCAGACCTAGCCAACAGTGCCAATTTGTTTTGTTTAAAACACGACTTCTTTGTCAATAGGGAAGGTTCAGTTAGGGAAAGGAAGGAAAGGAAGGGAAGGGCAAGATGAGCATTAGGAATAATTAGACTTTTTTCTTTCTTTTTTTTTTGGAGGGGAAAAGGAAGGGCAATTGGGGTTAAGTGACTTGCCCAAGGTCACACAACTGGCGAGTGTCAAATGTCTGAGGCCAAATATGAACTCAGGTCCTCCAGGTTCCAGAGCCAGTGCTCTATTCACTGCACCACCAGCTGCCACCAAGCTGTCCCCTAGACTTTTTTTTTAAGCATCAATAAAACATTTTTTAAATAGGCTTGCAAAGCTGGAAATATTTGAAACTTTCTTCAACTTCTTTCTACCCCTGTTTTGTTGTTCTATCATTTCAGCTGTGTCCTACTCTCCATAACCCCATTTGGGTTTTTTGGGGTAGCAGGGGGCAAAGATACTGGAATGATTTGCCATTTTCTCCAGCTCATTTTATAGATGAGAAAACAGTTAAGTGACTTGGCTTAGCATCACAAAGCTAATAAGTGTCTGAGGTAAGATTTGAACTCAGGTCTTCCTGACTCCAGCCTAGCACTCTCCACTACACCATTTAGCTGCTTTAGCAAACAGAGATAAAGTAACCTGCTTAAAGTTTCTTGTTTCTCAACGGTTCTTTTTACTATGTTAATCTGACTCTGTTACTGGAAGGTAAGGAGAGAGCAGTACCTGATATTCTGAGAATTGTCGTCTTTCCTGCTGGGTCAATTTTATCAAAACTCTTCTTTACTAGGTTTGCTTGAGTAGTTCCATTTGCAAATTTATGGCTGTTTCTCTTTTTAAACAGTTCTTAAGAGTCCAATTATTAAAAAAATAATTCTCCTCCCTTTCTGATAACTTGCTGAGAAGCAAGATTTGAGGTAGGTGATGGGTTGGAAAGCAAGAATGGGAAAGGGGAGGAGAGCACAGGGGGCCTTATTAGACTGATGGAAAGAGAGGTTAGAGGTGAAGTTGTTAGGCAGAAGTTGTATACTTAAGGACTTTCTACATTAAATTAATCGTCATGACAAGATGGAGTAGTTATGCCAAGAGTTTTGCTTACATTTTTAAAGTAACACCTGCAATTAGCCTCTAAAAGTCTCTGCTCCAATGCAGAGCTTGCATTCACTGAGGGGGCTTGTTTCAGGGTAGAACAGAGAATATATAGTCTAAAGCTTCTGGGACTGTGTGTACATAATCCCACGCTCCATCCTGTGTCAGTCTGACCTGCTTGAACACACGCAAAAAAGACAACTCTCTAGGAATCAAATGTAGAGAGGAATTAGGAATCTCATCTTCTCAATCTCCACCTGGTAGAACCTTGAATTTTGTTTATTTCATTGCACCTTCAAGTTCATCTGTTTAAGGAGCTCTCCTACCCAATGAAAAAAGCTTCCTCTCACCAATACAGAGCAAGAAATACTTTGGTGATTAAGACTGGCACTATTTAATTGGATTTAGGCAACAGTGTGATGGGGAAAGTTAAATAAGCCCCTCTGGGGAAAATAGTCTCTATAACACACTTTTAAATTTCATCTGTTATTAACATTTCCCTCATAACTTTCTTAAGTCTGTACATTCATCAAATCAATAAATTCATAGCACTTGCTGATTTCCTAAGTTTAAATGGTTACGAGGAAAATTTAATGATTGATTTTTGGGAACCAGTTCCAACTGGAACCAGGTGTAGGGAACTCCCAAACGAGGAAACTCTTTTCATCAATGCAAATGAGCAAATATTGGCAATTTGTTATTTCAGAGAATTTTCTGGAACAAAGTTAAATGACTTAATCAATGGCACTATAGCCAGAACTATCAGTCAGGATACGAACATAAGGCCTTCCTAGTTGAGGCCATCTATCTGCTATCTGCTTAGTACCCTAGTTCAGGAAGGGGTGGGGAGACCACATGTGGCCCTCTAGGGCCTCAAGTGTAGCTGTCCTAGTTCCTTCCCTCAGACAATTTTAGGAGGTACTATGAGTCTCTCCCATTCACAAAGAGTTCAAGTACCTGCTTACACAGGCCTAAAATTCCTAAAGAGAGACTTTTACTAAACTTTGGGAGTTCAAATGTTAAGTTCCAATGCCCTGAGAGAGGTCAGATATTGGCTTAACTTCTCATTAAAATGTAAATAACTGAAGGAAGTTCTGTGTCTTACTAGAGCACCAATGGGAAGAAAGGGAGAGCTGGGCCCCATTAAATCATAAGAACATACATTTGTATCTCTCTTTTAGCCATTGTGGCTTTCCTACACATCTCACCCAAGCCTCCCAATAGCACCCAAGGAAGATAGGACAAGTGTTATTCCTTCCATTTTACATGTAAGGAAACAGAGGTGACAGAAGTGAAGTAATTTATTGCAAAACCAAGACTTGAACCCTAGCCTCCTGAATCCCAGTTCAAAACTCTTTCCATTCCTCACAAAGGGATTCATCTTTTCATCCCTGTTCAATTGTGTCTAACTCTTCATAACCCCATTTGAGGTTTTCTTGGTAAAGATACTGGTGTGGTTTGCCATTTCCTTCTCCAGATGATTTTACAGATGAGGAAACTGAGGCAAACAGGGTTCAGTGACTTGCCCAGGGTCACACAGCTAAGTAATGAGGCCAGATTTGAACCCTGGGGAAAATGAGTCTTCCTGACCCCAGACCTGGTACTCTGTTCACTATGGCGCTACCTAGTTGCCCATTTCATCTGTCTTTGTGTTATTTGTTCCACATAACTACAATGGACTCTCTAGCTTCAATATCATAGAGTCCCTCTTGTTCTTTAAGGCAAAGCTCAAGTTGGTACATCTTCTCCATGAAGTCTTTCTTATCCCTCCCAACTGCTAGTGTTTCCCCTACTGTTACCTTGTATTTCACTGCTTGGTAAATGAATGCTTGTTAACTTTTCCTTTCTTCCTTTCTTTCTTCCTTCCTTCCTTTCTTTCTTTCTTCCTTTCTTTTGTTCTCTTCCTTTCTTTCTTTCTTTCTTTCTTTCTCTCTCTCTCTCTCTCTCTCTCTCTCTCTCTCTCTCTCTCTCTCTCTCTCTCTCTCTCTCTCTCTCTCTCTCTCTCTCTCTCTCTCTCTCTCTCTCTCTCTTTCTCTCTCTCTCTCCATTCGTTCATTTGTCTGTTTGTTTATTTTGGCTGTATCTGCTGCCATATGCACTTCTTGTCTCCCCTGTTAGAATGATATGGGGGTATTTTCATTTTGTACCTCTCTCCCCAGCATTTAGCAGAGCATCTGGCATATTATAGGTGGTTAATAAATACTTTATGATTGATACCTTGCTGGATTGTTGGTGTGATGTCTCTTCAAATTTGACACTTTTATATTTTTTCTGAGGGCTACTTTTTTCCTGCACAAATCCTAATAAAAATTTGAAGCTCAAAAGAATTGTTTTATTTTGTCTTTACCAAAATAAGGGACAGAGACAGCAAAAAAAGGAGAGGAAGAAAAGAGAAAGGAAGAGGAAGTAATGTAGGGATTTTGTTGTTAATGACTCAGTTTAGTCTTTACCCTAAATCCACACAGGTCGATTTTGAGCTGATGAGTAAGTCATGGAAAATATGAAGGCAAAAACATTGAGCTGTGCTGGAGAAAGAGAAGGCTGGAATGGTACTATGGCCAGCCTCGTCCCCTCTTACTGGGCTCTTCCCCCACCCCCACAACCTTCCCACATCCCCCACAAGGCTCTAGGAGTGAAGCCAACCATAACCTGCTAAAACCCTTTTCTCAACGAAGGCAAGGTAATGGCGTTTCCATGGCAATGAAGGTCTGGCCCCTTCTCTAGCACACACTGCCAGCTGTGACAAATGGTAGGTATGGGTTTTTAATGTTAACAGCTATTCACTCTGAATTGAAATAAGACTGCTAAACTCCTTCTCTGGAAAGGAGGGGAAAAGTGGAAAGAGCACAAGGCCAAGATTCAGGAGATCTGGGTTCTAGTTGTGATATCGAAACTAACTAGTTATGATACCTTAGACAGCATTTGAGCTGTCTTCATCTATAAAATGAGATAATTGGACTATAATATTTCCTGGGCACCTTCCAACTCTAAAACCTGGATTTTCTGTGTTTTAAGTTCATTCCCAACCTAAGAACAGAATTTCATAGTTGAATGTAACCCATGGGTATTTTGGATCCAGTGGAACTATTTGAGAGCCAGTTGTTAAATCTTAATTGTAAGGATTTATACCTCAGGAATCAGCAAATGCTACAAATGAGGGAATAATTTATTCCCTTGATTGTCTAGACTAAAGAAAGTGATGAGAAAATGTTTATAATGCAAATTAAACTTAAAACTGTGCTGTTGTGGGTGCCTGTTATTCCTTGCAGAGTCAGTTATTAAACACTTACCCAGATATCCCTGAAAAGACCTAAAAAGATACCTATTCCAACAATATCTGGAAAGTAATTCTCCCTACAGAATATTGGACAAATGGATATACAACCTTTGCTTAAAAACCTCAAGGAAGAAGAACTCATTATCTCTTTCACTATTGGTAAGTTCTAATTGTTAGATAGCTTTTTAATTCATCAAGACAAAAATTTCTTGTGGTGTTGACCTGTTATTCTTACTTCTGCACTCAGAGGCCAATAAGAAAGTCCCTAGGGGTAACTAGGTGGCACAGTAAATAGAACACAGACCCTGGAGTCAGGAGGACATAAGTTCAAATTCAGCCTCAGACAGTTAACAAAAAAAAACTAGCCATGTGACCTTGGGCAAGTCACTTAATCCCAACTACCCAGCCTTACCCCCTCAAAAAAAAAAAGAATCTCTTCTAGCTGTATCTTTGACATTCTAAGATTCCTCCCATATCTGACATATTTCTATTTCTGTAGCTCATGCCAAAAGCAATCAGCTCACTTCTAACTATATAACCACATTCTACTTCCTAGTCTAGGCAGGAGGTCTTAAAATTAAGGGAAAATAGTATAGAGATGACGTAACATTTTTCACATAGATTTGGATAAAATACAGTGACTTGTTGCACTCAACTACCAATAATAAAGGCAGAAATATGGAGGAATACAATCATTTTGTTCCTTGGTCTTAGTTTTATTTCATTTCAGCCATTTGCATGGGAAAATA
Source organism: Pseudocheirus occidentalis (assembly GCA_028646575.1). NCBI lineage: Eukaryota > Metazoa > Chordata > Mammalia > Diprotodontia > Pseudocheiridae > Pseudocheirus > Pseudocheirus occidentalis. The sequence continues at coordinate 9,742 of JAQQSW010019392.1, forward strand.
AAATAATATTAAAGTTGAGAAAATTGTGAAAGTCTTCAAATCCATGAAGCCCTTGACAATTTGTCTAAACTTGTGCTTAGAACAATTTAGCAATATGAAGGTAAGCAGGGAGCCAGGAGGAATTCTTAACCCGAAATCACAACTGAGACATCTAATAGAGATTTTGCCCTTGGAAAGCGAGAAGCTGAGGTTAAGAAATAGAATGAATTATTCAGGCACTAATTAACTAGGAGTGCTGTACTTTATTCCAAAGTTTGGCTCTTATGTCAAGTAATCTCCTTTTGGAGAAGACATAGACCTTAACAGACAAGGTTCTGAAGACAGACAGACCCTCCTACGGAGAAAAACTAAAACCACTGAGATCTTTTACTTTTCATCAGATGACTGGATTTCTGAGAGCTTCTCTTTTCTAAGTCAGCAGTACCAAAAAGCCTTTGTGTTTTTAAGTGAAAGGTGGAGAGGGTGCACTCTTCTTATGGGGGGCAGATCATATATATTTGGTCTAGATATATTTCATTGTCTAGCCAGCTCCTGTTGAAGATATTCCCTGCACAAATTTGTATCTTCAACTTTTCTACTACCATTAAGTAGGACATGAGAACGCCCCCATTTAGTGGAGCTTAAAGATTCAAATCACTTGCCCAGTGATTTGGATTTGGAAAGCTAAATCTTAACCCATCTCTTCAAACCTCTGAAGCTACTTTTCTATTCACTGTGTCATTCAGAATCTGAAATTACGGGAGGCACAGAATTTTTAAAATCTGATATACAAACTAAATAGGGAATTAACACAAATATGAAAAATTAAGTATTAATACCCAAAAGACAAGTGGTCAAAGAATATATATTATTTTCAGATGAAGAATTGCAAATGTTTCATGACCACACTTTTTTAAATGTTGCAATGGATTAATAATAAGATTAAATAAAAAACAAAAACAACCCCGGGACTTTACTTCATAATCATCAAAGGGGCAGATCATAAAAGACAGAAGCTATCAATATTGTAGGGAGTATAGAAACACAGACAGACTAGTAAACTTTTGCTTGACTTGAGAATTAATCCACCTATTTTGAACAATAATTTGCAATTATGCTAGAAAAATCATTAGGCTAATTATGTCCTTTGACCTAGCAATCCCATTATTGGGCACATATGTAGGAGTTCAGCAACTAAATGAAAGTTATCATTTGCATTGAGATATTCATAGTGGAGTAAGAGGAAGAAGAAGAGGAGGAGGAAAAGAGAAAGAAGGAAGGAAGGAAGGAAGGAAGGAAGGAAGGAAGGAAGGAAGGAAGGAAGGAAGGAAGGAAG